>JADRCC010546920.1:0-20827 GCA_019843855.1 Hylomyscus alleni
TCAGTGTTTAAAGATAGCTTTGATTGGGTAATTATTACTTGGTTAAGAAAGAAGTTCCTATTGTGGAACTGTGTCATTGAGCTCCTGTTAAGTTTTAGGTCTTCCATGCAATTCTGAAACATAACTAATTCTTGGCTGTAACTTGCTATTAACTGCTTAAGTTCATTTTTTTAATACAACAAAAGGTTATATGTACAGTTATTTTAGCTTGCATTAAAGGGGAGTAATATTTTAATTTAAAAAATTGTTAGTAACTGCTTTGTAGAAATGGTTTGCTGAGCATAATTCTTCCATGGTCATGTTTTGTTGTTTGAGCAAAAGAGATTCTACTCATACTTACGTGGTTTTTTTTTTTGTTTGTTTTTCACTACATGCAGTCTTTAACTGATTACAACTCTTACAATTGGAAGGATTTATGGAAAATTTTGGAGTTGTACATTTTTTTAGCAAACTATTTTTTTTTAAGACCACAACATACATAGGTAGGAGAGTTGGCCATTGCTCTGCTCCTGGCATAGAGTCACCTGTTAAATGGGGTAAATTGTTATAAAATACATACATGAAAGACCTCTGAGAATGCTTTAGTGTTTGGTTCAGCATAAAAGGAAATTTTAGGATTGAAGAAAAAAGCTGTCCACTATATGTTAAGAGACTCTTATTAACCTGTTGTAAATATTGCAATTCACAAAATGTTATTGTAAGTTTATAACTTAATTTTTCCCCGTTTTTTGGTTAAACTGGTTTGTTTAGAAATTTGTGTTTTGGTGTAAGCAAGTAAAATTGTGCCCATTTTATGGTCCCCATGCTTTTGTAATCTTACAAATATTAACGTCTAGTTGTTCTATATTATAACCATATTTGCGCTCTATGCAAGCCCTTGGAACAGAACATACTCATCTTCATGTAGGACCTATGAAAATTGTCTATTTTTATCTATATATTTAAAGTTTTCTAAAAATGATAAAAGGTTATTACGAATTTTGTTGTACAAAATCTGTACAAAACTCTGTTTTTACATCATAATGCAAGAATTGGGAATTTTTCTATGGTAGCCTAGTTGTTTGAGCCTGGTTTCAATGTGAGAACCACGTTGACTGTTATTGTATTTAATTTTCTTTTTCTTTTCAACAATCTCCTAATAAAAATGTCTGAAATCGCCTTGCGACTTTATTTACTGTTTGTCTTTATTATAGTTTCTGAGATGCATTACTTTGAAGGAATATTTACTTTCTAATGGGAGGCATCTAAAAACAACATAAGTCAGCTCTTTGCGATGCTCAGGGAGCATTGCTCAATGATTTTATTTAACATGCAACCACTTCTATCTCTAATATGAATTACTGTGGTGAAAACATCATAAAAGCACACTCTGTAGTTATTGTTTAACAAGCAGATTTTCCATATTTTGTTTCTTGCCAGCTAAGCAAACTGCCCACATATACATGATTTATTTATGTACATTTCTCAGTTTATGAAGCTGTTATTTGTACCTTTTTGCTTTATCTTCTTATATTCCCATGATTCTTATTTTACAAAGCCTTGTGCTGAAAAACGTAAAGCAGACATGTTGATGCGACAAAATATATAATTCCCATATTTGTAAGAGTGTGGATCTGTAACTCTAACTTCCATAGTTTTCTTTCCATTGTAACATCAGAATATTACCATTAGTAATTTGAAATTACAATATCCTTTAACAATATATAACTACTTTCTTTAATCATTATTTAAAAGTATATTGGGTTGTTACTTATCTGAAGACATTCATAAGAGAATGGAAAATTTCAATTTTTTCCTTGTTCAAAGTGAATGACCTCAGTGAATTCATGAAAGCAACAAATTATAGTTTTCTTAATAAAATGGAAGATGTGTATATGACTATTACTAATATATTTGTCTTCAGTCTTTATCTATTTATGCCAGTAATATTACATTAAAATGCCATAAAAATCTCTGAGTTAAGTGATTTTTGTAGTAATTTAGACTTTCCTTCTGTGTTACTATTGTTCATTTGGGCTGCATTTTTAGATACAGAAAGTAAGGATTTTAATAATGATTACATTATTGTAAAAATATGCAGAAAGTTTCAGTTTTCCTCTCACACATGTTGCTTAAGTTTTTAATATGCAAAATTAGTAGAGAAAATATGAGCCAATCCTCATTTATTTATTGTTTAAAAAGGTTCACAAATAAGACCTCTCTCTGCTTCAGAAAGTACTGGGCTAACTGCTGTAATGACACAAGCTAAAAGTACTAATGTCCCAATGAATATGTAATTTTGTTGGGAGTATGGACTGTTGTAAGAATAGGATCAAAAGATACACAAATGCTTTGTGCTGCAGCAGACATGAGTGGAAATTACTAAAGCATTTACTAAGACACTTTTACACCAGGTAGGAATCATCTAGTAACCTTTTATTTTCACTTCTAGAAAATAGCAAAAGATTATTTGGCAAAAGGTTAAGAATTTTAAAATGGGAAATACATATATTTTCCAATAAATAAACCATCATTTCTGTTATTCTCTTCAAGTTATTTGTTCATGCATTTCAATTGCTTTATTTTTCTATCAATGATCAAACCCTTTTAAGGTAAGTAACATATTCAATCTCATACAAAAACAGTGTTATAAATGAATTCCTAATGTGCTCAGAATATTGACAATCGATGTACAATATTTAAGTCTTATTATTTAATATCTATGTATTGTTAGAGTAAGTAATGGTCTAAAATGATCCGAACACAACCTAAGTCACTAAATGCTAATTCTGTGCTAAGATAATGAATAAATAGTAATAATGATAGCCTTATTTACATTGTGTGATCTATAAACTAGAAATGAGTTAGACAAATAACCAGTTAGGACTCCTTTGGTTCTTGTAAAACAAAATTTTGAAAAGTTAAAAACCCAACGGAACCAGTTATAAAGATTAAACTGTGCAGATGGAAACTCTAGGTAGGCAGGGAGTAATGCCCAAGGGAACCCAGATTGGAGGACCACATGCCTCCATTTTTCAACTCTTTCCAGTGGCTCTGATTGTTATTTCTCTTAAGGTAGATATGCTTTCTTCTCCTGGTCTTTTATTACTTACTCTTGCAGTATACAAAGAGCTTTGGGCTCATACTACAGAAATAAACCAATTACTTTCTCTCTATTGTTTAAGCTAGACTACCTGTGAATGCCGACTATCACTTGTTAGATACATGCCTATAAGATATAGTGGCAGGATACGAGATACACTTAGGGATTTTTAAAGACTGTTGTGTTCATTGAATTTCTGCACAACTTTAGGATCCTTCATGAGAATGAATATCTAATGAATATCTAAGATAGGAACCAGAATATGAGTGACAATGACATTATAGAATACAATTATTGGACCTGCTGCTGCAGAAAAGGAAGATAAAGGGGGTGAGGAGAGAGCTATTATGAGATAAGCATTATGATTTATGAATAAATCTAATCCCAGTTCCACATACCATGCATGTAGCCATTGTAGGGGCTTCCTCCTTCTGAAGGTTCCTTTTTTACTTTTGTTCTTTTCAATGGAAATCCATTCTTCTCTCAGACAATACATTCTCACCACAGTATCCTTTCCTCCACTCCTATTCCTTCTCCCTACAGCCCTCTGCCCCAGATTTATTTTGTTTCTCTTCAGAAAAGAACAGTCCTCCAAGACACACGACAAGGAGGACAAGAGAAGACACAATGAGACAGGGCAAAAGTCCTCTTACCAAAGATGGACCCAAAGGCAACCTTAGAGGAGAAAAAATGCTCAAGAGCAGGCAATAGAGTCAGAGACACATATTGTCTCATAGTTAGGAGTCCCATAAAAATACTAAGCTAACAGCCATAACATATATACAACGGTCTTTGTGCAGACCCATCCAGGCCGGGTGCTTGCCACTTCAGTTTCTATGAGCCAGTATAAACCCTGCTTGCTTAATTTAGTGGGTCATTTTGTCTAGATATCCTATATCTCCTCTGACTCCTACAATCCTTCTGCCCACTCTTCCATAAGATTCCCAAGCTCTGAAGCTTCTTCAGGTTTCCTTTGTTCCATACCATCTATGAAACAACCTCTCCTCCCCTAACACACACAGAGAATCTACCTTCTAAGATCCCCCGCCCCCCACTTTCTGAAAGCAAATATGTTATAACAGGATGATGTGGATGTCATTGTGGAGGAAAATCAAGGGAAAGATGTCAAATGAAAGGAAGAATTGTTTGTGTATTCTAGTCACACTGGTAAATATTACCCAAGATAACAAGACTGATATTGGTCTTGCAAATATAACACAGTGCCTAAAGTAACCATTAAAATGCCATATTAATGACATATTATAGATTAAAATGAATTAATAAATGTTTTGAGGCCCTTTCTACATGAAGAGTAAGTACTTTTCATATTCAATGCAAAGCCTGGAGCTCCCCTGCTCCAGTACTCTTTCTGAAAACTTGGTTGATTCTTCAATGATGTTAATTTGGTAACAAACTTTTTCGACTATGCTATCTCACAAAATAGGATAAGTTATCTGATACTTCTCTATTACTGTGATCTCTATAAGAAAAGAGGGTCTCTGATGTTAGAAATAATTTTAGTGTGACAAAGAGAGAGAGATTACCAGCGCAACTAAAGTGTCTCCCCGGGGGAAAAAAGTTATCCTTGATCAAAAGAGTGTGATATTCACAGCAAGCAGCACAGGATAGGAAGGGCTCATGGATTATAGTCAAACACCATACTGTCTTCTTTTTTCCATTTGGCTGGGCTGTAATCTCATCATATTGCTAGTTTGGCTGGTTTTTAAAGAATTGACTAGAAGAAATTCCAGGAAAGAGTGAAAGGGGTCACAACTCGGAGTCATCAAGCTCCTGGGACGCAGTACAGTTTTTATTGTAGAGAAATTTTCATCCTGCAACCTGGCTGCTCTGGCAAGGGACCCCATCCAAAGACCTTCTAGGACCATGCAATCTGGCTGGAATGTCACACCTTTAATCCCTCTGACTGGAATACAGACACACCTTTAGTACACATCTTTGACACCAAACAGTGAAGATTAAGTTAGTTTGTGAAATAGTTAGCCTATTTCCATTCATTCTGCTGGCCCTATGGACTTCTCGCCTGTGGGGGCTGGGGTGACCCTCTAGAAAGTACCAGAGACCTAGGAGGTGAGAGACTCTCAGGACTCAGAGGAAGGACCTTAGAGTAAATGCCCAACAACGGAGAGAGGGAACTTTTAGAGTCCACCTCCTGTAGAACTCCCATAGAAAGACAGGGCATCAAGTGGAGGGATGGAGTTGTCATTCAAAAACTCTGACCCAGAATTGTTCTTGTCTAAAAGAACTATAGGGACAAAAGGAATAAAAAGACTGAGGGAAAGGAGGTCCAACTTGGGTTCAGTCTCATGAGAGGTTCTAAGACCTGACACTATTACTGGTGCTGTGGTGTGCTTACAGACAGGAGCCTAGCATGGCTGTCTTCTGAGAGGCCCAACAAACAGCTGGCTGAGACAGATGCAGTTACTTATATCCAAGAATGGGCTAAAGTCAGGGACCCTTGTGGTTGAAGGAAAGGCAGGAAGAAGCTGAGGGGGTGGGGGTGTGACCTCATAGGAAGACCAGCAATCTCAAGTAACCCAGACCCCTGAGATAACTCAGACACTAAGCCACCAACCAGATAGAATACATCAACTGGTCAGAGGCCCCTGACACATAAAGAGTAGAGGACTGCCTGGTATGACATCAGTGTGAGAAAATGAATGAGACTAACCCTAGAGAGACTTGATACCCCAGGGAGTAGGGAGGCCTAGTAGGGGCAGATTGGGTAGGGGTGGGAGAGATTGGGGCCTAGGGGTTTGTAGGTGGGGACATCTTCTTGGAGACAGGAGGAGGAAGAAAGGAATGAGAAACTGTGGAAGAAAGGACCAGGATGGGGGTAACTACAGGACTGTAAAAAAAAATAAAAGTAATAAAAAAAAGAAGTAGTCATATTTGAAAGTGGTATCTAATTGAAGAGCAGACAAAGTGACAAATCAGAGGAAGATTTGACAGAATGAGGAAGAGGTAGAGTATGTCCAGGTCACTGAAGACAGGAAAAAGAGGTTATTTTAGCCCAGTGCAGGGAGAGAAGGGGGTGTGTAGGGATTTAGTTTTGCAGAGACAGGTTGCAGAGAGAACAATCTAGACACAGGTGAGGATGGAACAAGCCAGAGAATGAGAAGCAGCCAGAAGATTGGAAAATATTGCTGAAAGGAAAGAAAAGGAACATTTACAAGTGACACTCAGAAGAAGGGCTAGGCAAAATGAGAAATTTGATTTCAAGTGTCATTCCTCTATGGCAGAGGACAAAGGAATGGATATTTTGTTTCAAGACGCTAGAAAAAATGTGGAAGAACAACTCACAAAGTAACAAAGGCTCCTATATAATATGTGTAAACAAATGTTTTACTGGATGGGGAAATTAAAATATTTGCATAGCCCCATAGGAGGAACAACAATATGAACTAACCATACCCCCAGAGCTCCCAGGGGCTAAACCACCAACAAAGGAGTACACATGGCAGGGCTCATGGCTCCAGCTGCATATGTAGCAGAGGATGGCCTTGTAGGTCATCAATCGGTCCAAGTTTCAAATCTTCCCACCCTGAGTCTATCCCAGAATCCTATCTCTCGACTGGAACTCCCACCTCTTATTTCCTGCCTTTTGTTAATAGGCCATCAAGTTTGTATTGACAGATCATACTTCTATGTGATTCCACACAAGAGATTCTCTCTATATATATTATAGAAATTATATAAATTCTAATTTTTGAATTATTATTTAGGCTGACTCATTTACATATTAGCTCCACGTTGGATTAGTTCAGTATTATATCATAGCCTTCCTTAGGCTTAGCTCCTATCAGAGCTGTCTGATGGTTGGCTTCTATCTCATAAGCATTAAATAATTCATAATCACACAAAATGGTTTCCAAGTTACACAGAACATTTTTATTCGTGTTGCTATCATATATGGGGTTTTTTTTGTGTGTGTGTGTGTAGATTTAGAAAAATGTAGAGCCCAATGAACCACATCATGTCTTTATCTTATCTCCAGTTCTTTAAGCTGGGATTTAAGCATTCTTTACATTCTAGAAGAATATAAATTAACTTCACAAAATTAGCTTCCAGGAACTGTACTTTATTCATTAGGATTTAGGATCATTGTACTTATTTAATGATTAAAATTTCCAAATTTTAATGGAACCCAGTTTTAATCTCAGCTCTTTGGAAAGATAGGCAGGGAGATCTTTGCAAGTTTGAAGTCTGCCTGGTCTACATAGCAAGGTCTAAGCTTGGCAGGGCTACAGAGTAAGAAATGTTCTCAAAATAGAGCTTTTAAATTTTGAGATAATCCTATGTTACAGGCACAGAACAGAACAGAAACATTTTCAAAACCTTTAGCATTATCAACAGCAATATTTTTCATAAATACATTACAACCAAGGAACTTACTTTGAACCTCCTTTATTTAGATTTCAAGTCTTTTGCATGCACTCATTGGTATTTGTGCTTGGTTTTATAAAAATGTATCACACTTGTAAATGTTTTTCTAAATTTTTATTGCTAATTTTATTTATTTACATTTCAAATGTTATCCTCCTTCCTGGTTTGCCTCCAAAACCCCCCTATCCCACCCCATGACCCTGCTTCTATGAGAGTGCTCCCCACCTACCTACTACCATATCACCACACTAGCAGTCCCCTATGCTGGGGCATCAAGCCCTCACAAGATCAAGGGCCTTTCTTCCCATTGATGTCAGATAAGGCCATCCTCTGCTACATAGTCTGCTGGAACCATGGATCCCTCCATGTGTACTCTTTGGTTGGTGGTTTAGTCCCTGGGAATTCTCAGGGGGTCTGGTTGGTTGATAGTGTTGTTCTTCCTATGGGGTTGCAAATCCCTTCAGCTCCTTCAGCACTTTCCCTAGCTGGGTCCCTGTGTTCAATCCAATGGTTGACTGCAAATGTCTGCATCTGTTAGATCAGGTTCTTGCAGAGCCTCTCAGGAGACATCCATATCAAAGTCTTGTCAGCAAGTGTCTGCGTTTGGTGGCTACACATGGGATGGATCCCCAGGTGGGGCAGTCTCTGGATTGCCTTTCCTACTTCATGTAGGAAATTTCATGTTATTACCACCTATACCAATCAAGGCACAGGGACAATCTATGAGAGAGTTCCTTCATGTCACATTTTAGACTTGTGGATGTCCACTTCTCTTCCTATGTCCCTCAAACAGGCAAATTCCTAACCTGTTTTTGTTTTAATTTCTAAAATTTGTCAGTCCAAGAATGTAATTTATATAATGTTGCCGGGCAGTGGTGGTGCACGCCTTTAATCCCAGCACTTGAGAGGTAGAGGCAGGCAGATTTCTCAATTTGAGGCCAGTCTGGTCTACAGAGTGAGTTCTAAGACAGCCAGGAAAACATAGAAAAACCCTGTGTACTGGCTAGTTTTGTGTGTCAACTTGACACAGGCTGGAGTTATCACAGAGAAGGGAGCTTCAGTTGGGGAAGTGCTTCCATGAGATCCAGCTGTGGGCATTTTCTCAATTAGTGATCAAGGGGGTAAGGCCCCCTGTGGGTGGTGCCATCCCTGGGCTGGAAGTCTTGGGTTCTATAAGAGAACAGGCTGAGCAAGACAGGAGAAGCAAGCCAGTAAGGAACATCTCTCCATGGCCTCTGCATCAGCTCCTGCTTCCTGACCTGCTTGAGTTCTAGTCCTGACTTCCTCCAGTGATTAACAGCAATGTGGAAGTATGCCAAATAAACCCTTTCCTCTCAACTTGCTTCATGGTCATGATGTTTGTGCAGGAATATAAATCCTGACTAAGACAAATTGGTACCAGCATAGTGGGGTATTCCTGTGTCAACCTGATCATGTTTTGGGGAGGATTGTGGAAGGACTTTGGAACTTTGAGCTAGAAGAGCCCCTGCATGTTAAGAACTCTATGGGATATTCTCTAGGAGCTTGGAAGATCATGTTGAGAACAGTGCAGAGATGGAGGCCTGGCTTGTGAAATTTCAGAGGGAATATTAAAGACTCTTATCAGGGCCATGTTGTTTTGATTGTGAAGATTCTGTGGTTCTGGTTAGCTGAGGCTGAAGTATCAGCTGTGATTAACAAGATTCCAGAACTACTAACGTGAAAACTTTGCATTACTGGGACTATTGATGCTGGTTAGCTGGAGCTAAGAAATTAGCTGTGATTCAGAAGAGACCAGCATCACTGAGGTGACATCTTCAGGGAAGTATTTTCTGAGAGCACAAAGAGGCTGTGTTCCAGAGATAGCCAAGGTTGTACCTTGTGCTGCAACAGGACTTGGTAATGTGTAAGAGTTACCCAGGTGGTACTGGTTTTGACAGCATGAAGGGGTCATGAAGAGCAGCTGAGGCTCAGCACAGTGAGAGGCCATGGAAGGTCATAAGTGAAGGTGCAGCCTCAGTTTGCAATTGATGGCCCAGGATTGAAGGTGTCATTAAAAGGAGTTGAGGTTTGGCACCGTGAAGACAGTCTATGAGAGGCTATTGGTAAAGTCTAGTTATAGCAGTGTTTTGGGAATGCAAGTACCATGCAATGACCACCAAGGACAGCAGCAGCAGTGGAGTACAGGCATCTGGAGCCCAGAAGGCAAGATGTGTGTTACAAAGGGCAGAGCTGGAGAAGTGACCATAGCCCTTAGAGGAGCCCAGAAGATGGTGAGTTGGATCCCAGACATTTGTTTTGCTTTTGATTGTGACTGTGCCCTGATTTTTTCCTCTTGAAGGAAGAATGTATTTTAGTGGCACCCACAGTTAAGAGACTTTGAATTTTAAAAGATATTGGACATTTTAAATTGACTGAACTTTAATTATGTAAAGACTGTGGGACTTTAGATCTTGGGGATAAATCAGAAAGTAAGGGTTGAGGCTTAATAGTGATGTATTTGTGTGTCAAGTTGACAAGAGGTCAATTGTATTGGCTAGTTTTGTGTGTCAGCTTGACACGGGCTGGAGTTATCACAGAGAAGGGAGCTTCAGTTGGAGAAGTGCCTCCATGAGATCCAGCTATGGGCATTTTCTCAATTAGTGATCAAGGTGGTAGGGCCCTTTGTGGGTGGTGCCATCCCTGGGCTGGAAGTCTTGGGTTCTATAAGAGAACAGGCTGAGCAAGCCAGGTGAAGCAAGCCAGCAAGAAACATCTCTACAAGACCTCTGCATCAGCTCCTGCTTCCTGATTTGCTTGAGTTCCAGTCTTGACTTCCTCTGGTGATCAACAGCCATGTGGAAGTGTAAGCTGAATAAACCCTTTCCTCCCCAACTTGCTTCTTGGTCATGGTATTTGTGCGGGAATAGAAACCCTGACTAAGACACCCTGTCTCAAAAAAAAAAAAAAAAGAAAAAGAAAAAAGAAAAAAACCACAAACAAAACAAAAACAAAAACAAATTTATGTAATGTTATAGTAATATCCACTAGAAATAGCAAAAGTCATGAAGTCAACACAGCTGTTTGACAGTTCTAGCAAAGCTGAGCTGAAAATCACAACCACTGTCATTCTGTCTCTCAGTTTTAGGTTTTTATCTCTGAGTGCTGTATTCTTGGGGACTTTCTGTACCAGTACCATGATTCAACTCAAGTCTTTTTCTAAAAAAAAAAAAAAAAATGTTCTGAGTCTTTTTAGAAAAGTCCTGAACTTATATGTATCTGGCTCTATTTGGAGGTCTTCCTTATGCTTTGGAGATCATGATAAGCACAGATAATGAGGCCAAAACTTCAGGAATTTTCTTGGGGTGTCTGTCCCTAAACAAACTTGAACAGTAAAGTTAGTATGGTGTAAACAGAGATAATTGACAAACTCTGACTGGTCAGGAGAATGAGTTTCAGATTCAAGGTCTCTGGAAATGTAGTTTAAAGACAGGGTACATGCTGGGATGAATATAATTCAGTAAATAATATACATTGACTAAAATAAACTTTTTCTACTCTTTAGTATGGATGATGAGAAAATATAGTAAAAGGTGTTAAGTGTTAGCATTTGCTGTTCTAAAAAGACTGGTTCAGATATTTTCTGGTGGTCTGGAATGTTTTAAAATTGCAAATAGTGCTGGCCTGATTTGCTTTAACAAAGACATTCTTTAGATTCTTTGAATTGGTTCACTCTGTTGTATTGTTGAATATTAGTTATTAGTGTAGTGCTAGGATCTAACTTTTGGAGGGCGATTAGATTGTTTCCACTTACAGTTCCTATGAATAAAGTTGTTAATGTAGTCATATTAATCCTTTCATTGCATCTATGAGTGTCTTTTTCCATGGAATTAACTTAGTTAATAATATAGTGACCTGCATACATGGTTTTGTAAGTAACCATAGTCATACTCTTACAGAGTAGACCAACTGTTTCACCATTCTATCAGCAATGTTTGTGTCTGCCTGCTGGTCCAGGACAGAAAAGGTCCCTTGCAGCAGCACCCATGTGTCCTTTTGCTTCCAGGTAGAGGTTGAGGGTTAGCTTCCCACTAGGACACAGTGACAAGGTTTGGTTGAGCTCTGGATTTAACTAGTCACTAGTCTTGCCATGCGTATATAAATCATAATCTTACCTCCCTGTCCCAGAATCTCAGGATAGAAGCTTCGATTCTTCCAGATGTTGAAAAGAAGATTGTTTCACCCTTGGTAGTTTGCAACAGGATTAGAGTACGATCCTTCTTCCACAGGAGAGTATGACAGTACAGAGCAAAGTAGTACTTGGTGGAAGACCAATCCCTCATTGGCCTCTCTAGACTTCTTTGAAATAATGCAAATAGGGTGGCTTGGGGCATGCATTTGTATTTTTTTTTTTTTGTAGTGTTTCATCAGGGACAGCGTGGTTGTAAAGGTGGCTGCATGACACAGTTTTAGCTATGGGAGTACCAGCATATATGCTTCTCTGGTTTTCTAGTGTACAAATGATGCTGCTCTTTCTTGTCTGTTTTACTGTTTTGTATACTATATTTATCCTCAACTATAACTCTGGCAAAAATTTCTGGGAAAGGGATTGAGGGCATTAGTTGAGAAGGAAATGACTCTCATGTCTACTAAGAACAAACTGCTCAGGCCCTGGCCATTCAAGCAGTCAACCCAGGCATATCAGGCAGGACAAGAGGTTCTGGATGCGGAGGCTGACTATCTTAATTGTTCTCTGGGAAATTTTAGCCAACTCATGATGATTAAGTTGTACCAGGAAATATTTGAAGCAGGAAATGTTTTTGAGAAACCTAAAGTTTTAGTAATTAAGAGATTTGAAGACGTCAAGGAAAAGGACCTCTGGACCTTGGTCACTAAAGGAAAAGAATGTTCAAAAACAATACAAGAGACAAGATGGAGGAACAAACAGCTGGGTCTCTTGGGTTAGTGAACCATGGTGAGAGCCTCCCATAAGGGATATCTCTAATAATAGAAAGTTTGATTCAAAAATACTGGGTAAAATTAGAACACATATGTGTAATAAACAAGATAAAAAAATGGGTAGAAGAGATTGGTTCCTTTGAGGGAGCTGTTGGATTAGTGAACCAACCTTCTTAGAAAAATTGTAACATATTGATTTGATTCCCTGGCATTGTCTGCTTAAGGAAATTAGGATGTAAGTTCTAAGAGACAGCATTCAAGCTTGGGAAGAAGCCCTGGGGGAAGCTGCAAGAGGAATTAATATTGAATATGGAAAAGAGTTTGAAATGCATTGTAGAAATAGATATTTGGATGAGCTTAGTAAAGAGAATTTGTGTATTTAGACAAGTTAAAAATATTAACATTATCCTGAGCTGTTTAGTGTCTTTCTGTTCTCATGCAAGTTTATGCCTGTACAGCCTGTGATTTGAAGGTTTTTCTGAGAGTTAAAAGTTAATGTATAACTTGCTTTAGCAGATACTGAACTGTACCTATGTGTGAGCATTGTGCTTTTTGGTGGCATGGTTACAAGGGGCTTTTCAGGAAGAAATAATTGGCTTAAAGAAAATAATTAAAAGTCTTTTGATTATGTATTGTTGTATAAAAAGGAAGAATGTAACCAATAAAAGACAGAAGTGAACTCAGGGGTGTCAGGGGACTGACCGGTGATGAACTTGGGGCTGGGAGAGGAGGAACTCTGGCTACCTCTGAGCACAGCTTGAGAACAGCAATGAGACACACACATTTTTCTCCCCAGAGTCTCTGATTTCACACGGACCCAATCCTCCCATTCTCAAGAACCCCAAAATGACTGAGGTTGGTCCTTGGCAGTGTGTTGCTCCAGTTTTGTGAATATTATCTAGAAAAGTTTTGTTTTGCCATTGGCACACCAACTAACGGGTGCTTTGGGTGAAGAACAGGGAAATCTTGGAAAAAAATGTTTGAATCTCTTCGTGGGTCTATCATGAAGGCCTCAGTAGAGCTATGCCTAGTGTCTAGGGTGGGTAAGTAAAAACCCAAGGAAGTCACTTCGTTAACTTTTTTATTGCTATGATAAAGCACCATTATCATGACAACTTATAGAAGAATGGGATTTTTTTGAACCTTGCTATTTCAGAAGAATAGGAGTCTATCATAATAATGGCAACAGGAAGGCATCCATGACTATGAGAGTTCACACAACAGTCTATGAACAGGAACCAAAAAAAATCAGTGGGGATGGCACAAGGCTTTTGATGTTCCCAAGTTCCCCCAAAGTGATAAATCTGTGTGGTTCTGTTTTCCATCTGGCAGCTGCTCAGGGAAATGAAATGGTTGGGGGCTAGGCTATATTACATCCTCATTGTCATTGGGGTGCAGTAGGGGTGGGGGGCTGGGGGTGGAATTGGAATGAAGCCTAAAATGGCGACTCCAGCCCACTTGAGGAACAACCCAGACTGAAGCCGAGGAGGCAGGGGTTCCCAAACTCACTGCCTGGCCTGCGATAAGCCCAGGGCCAGGTAGCAGGGGATGAGTGGGGCCATTCTGGCCTAGCTCAGGGGTGAGTGTCCTTGTGTCTGTGTCTTGAGGCTGGAGGAGTTTTCTGCAAGAGACTTAAGTTGTATAGGAAGAAGGCTTACGCCCATGGTGTTTCTTGATGAGAGAGATAGTCCTTGTTTGTCCAAACTGTTTATTCATTGTTCATGATGGAAAATGGGTGCATAGGACATACTCAGGGTGAACCAGATTAAAGACCTTTGGAGTGAGCGAATGTCCTGAAGGTAAGTAAGATTATTGGATAAACCCTCAGGGTTAGCCCATTTAGATACCTCATTAGCATGGAGAGCTCTGTGCTCTATACTAAATGTCCTGATCTAGCTGTCCTGGTAGGCATGTGGGGTTTCATGGTCACATGTTCCAGGGCAGTAACCAGGTTGGGACTAGATGAAACACCTACCTTTCTCAGATATGAGAATTTATTGGGGTTTCTCAATCTGTTTAACCTTTCCAGTTTTTGTCTAGTGACAAGGTTCCACTATCTGCAGTGCCTAAAAAGATGGTGTTAAACCCCTATAAGAGTGTTTGCAGACACTCATTTATTACGAAGTATATAGTAGGAATAAAACCTAAGTCCTCTCTAAGGGCTGCCAGTGTTTGTAATTACTGAGTCATTTTTCCAGACTGAATTTTATGATTTGAAAAGTAAACATGTGTTACTGAATTCTTTAATCCTATATTTCACTTTTAAGTATTTTTTAATTTAATTTAGTTCTCTGATGATTTTGTAGATACATATAATGTATTCTAATTACTCTCACCCACACCCCATTTTACATCTCTCTTATCCCTATTTATATCTTTCTTTTCCAAGCCTATTCCTTGCTCAAATTTTTGACTTTTGCTTTTGTCATATGACCCGTTTGGTTGAATCTGGGCCATCTGTATGACCTAATAAAACTATTCCTGGGTCACCAGTAACTAGACAACCATGATTAAAAACAAATTAATGGAGGAAAAGATGATGAAGTGAAGGCAGTGAGAATCAGTGGTATGCCTTCTTTCTTCTACTTATTTCTCTGTTTTCTCTTCTTTCTCCAGATTCTAAAGAATCAAAGCAAAGTTCACTGATTAATGGATAGAAATGTGTCTGTCTATGTGATTTGTATATACGTGCATATATGATGCCTGTGAGTGTATATGTTTATTTATTTATTCTTTTGTGGAGAGTGAGTATGACTTCAACCATGGCACATGGTTGAAGATCAGAGGACAACCTAAAGTGTTAGCTTCCATGTTCCACCCTGTTTGTGACAAGTTACTGTTTTTTGTTGTTGGCCACTGTTTACACAATATAATCAGCCTGTAAACTTAGGGGTTCTCTACTTCACATCTCCCCAAATGTGATGACAGAAGAGTACTACCTGCTTTGTGTGGAACATTGCAACTTGGGTTTTCACAGTTGAGTGGCAAGAAGGTCACCATGAAGCCTTGTGCCATATATTTAAGTTTTGTTCTAGGTATTTATTAGAGATCCATGCTCTGTTTCATTTTTCATTCAATTACAATTTTATTTCTAATTTTCCTTTTGGAACTTTTTACCAAAGGCATAAATACAGCTAATAATTTTTAAATATTTTGAGATCTGCAAGAGGTTATTTTATTTTGATCATGTGCCACTTAATGATGAGACTGCATTCTGAAAAATGAGTCATGGAGTGATTTCAATTTTATATGAACATCATACAGGATACTTACAAAATCAATGATCGATATGACATCATTATGAGATACAATTTATGAAACTATGGTAATAGATATAGTCTGACATTGAATTAGATACACTCATCCTTCAAAGACCATTTAGTGATTATATAGGAAGACTGCCTCATACAAATAGTGACAGATGCAAATTTAACAATTTAGAGAGAGAATATGAAACAAAATCAAGAAATATAAAAACATGAGGCAAACCAGGTATATGTTCCCAAGAATACCTCCAGATTGTTATCAGAAAAGCTACATATAAGTCACATCCAGAATGGCACAGCCACATACAGAACCTGTTACCACATGGAGAAAATCAATTGAAAACTTACCTTTTACGTACCAGATCTAATTGTCTGTGTAGCATTTTCCCTGTCCAATCACATTAGGGCAGTGACAGGCCTGTGACTGGACAGGAATAGAGAGGTGGAGCTAGAGATGGAGGAGGAGAAAGGTCAAGAGAGGAGAAGGGTCAGGAGCAGGAGGAGACATCATCATGGAGACAGTCAATGTGGATGAACCAGACCCCACGAGGTTATACAACCAAGCAGGTTCTCACAAAATAGATTAATTGGGTTAGAATATTGTCTTTATTACTTGGTTCTAAAATTATTATATTGGCATCTTGTAAATTGTGATTTTGTTATTATATAAATCTGATTGGATATTAAGGCCTTAAGAGTCATGCTTTCCTTACCGGGTAATAGGAGCTATTTAGATGAATGATTGTGGGAGTGTGTAAAGAGCTGCATGCAAGCGAGATGTAGCTTGCTGGGAGGAAATAAATACCCACTGGAGCTTAGTATTGAGGCCGAATGGTACTGGCTCAAAAATATGGCAAGGCGGGAAAGCGAGTTTGCAGGGTGGAATCATTTAATATATAATATAATATATAATATAATTCCCTCAACAAATTGTCCTATTAGGAGCTTACTGCTGAATATGATCACCCTTTCTAGTTGTAAACTATGGCTGGCTGGGTCACTTCTGTTGTTCTGGCTCAAAACTCCACTCCAAGTTGACTGATTCAAGTTGGCTTCTCTAGGCTTCTTACTGAATTACTGTCCTATGAAAAACTGCCTCTGAATTCCACAAACTGAACTGCATTGATTGCATTGCCTCAACTCAATAGAACTGAACTGTCTTCTCCCTGACTCACTCTGCACTGTTTTCTAAAGTCTCCTCTCTTTCCTGTTTTGTGAGAGTCCTATCTCTGAATCTGACTAATATCTCTCTCCTTCATCATTTTGTCTGCCCCTCAGTTAGACATCACTTTCATACATGACTGCTTCCTTCTACTAACTAATTTTACTTTCATTGTTTTGGATTAAAACTGTACTAAGGATGTGTGCATATTCCAGTCAGAAGAATTAAAAGTGTGTCAGTTCAGCCAGATAATACAGACCTAGAAGGTTTTTGGATGTGATTCCTTGCCAGAGTAGCCATGCTGCAGGATTAAAATTTCTACTGGCTTTTGGAGGGGAAACTGGGAAATGGGAAAACATTTGAAATGTAATAAAATAAAATATTCAATAAAAACAATAAAATAAAATTTAGAATCACCATGGGGGAAAAAATTTCTAATGGTATCCCTTAAAAGACCTGTTCACAAAGCTGGCAATGGCTTGGAGCTAAAACTTAGATTTGGGAAACATTCTTTTTCATGGACCAGAAAGAGTGACCCACTGTGTCTCTGCTGACTGTATAAGCAATGTAGTTTACACTGCCTAAGATTATCATTTGGGATTCTAAATTTTCCATACCTGCCAGATAAGGAACAGCTCTATGACTGATCCCAAGGAACTCAAGGGATTGAGACACAATTGACTTATGCTATCTCATTGTACGTCATGCCCTTTTCAATTTTATGAGAAATATCACCTCATTTCAAGTAAAGACCATAACATTGTAGAACTGTCCAAAATATTTACTAAGAGTCTGTGAACTTGAATATAAATATATAGTCTCTTGTTTTTATCCTGTTTTTATCTCGTGTAGATTCTGACTCTGAACTCCACAGTCTCTCCACCCAGCTCGGTAGGTTCCAACTGGTGGTTACTACCACACCAACCCAGTGCTTCAAATCCCCCACAGCCTTGTGGTACACATCTGACAAACCCACACTTTGCACCCGTACCTTTCTCTCTTGAATCCAGACTAGCCGCAACATGAAGGAGAATGCAACACAAACTCAGTTCAGAAACAATGGTAACTCAATATCTAGGCGTAACAACTGAAACCTAATCTTGTAAGCCTTATTAAAATCTGATTCCTCTGGTGGTTAATCATTGTGGATCCACCATGATACTGGGGAAACTCTAGCAGCTACAACTTAACCGGTTCCTAGCTTCCTCCTTCGAACCTGGAAGTCCTGCCCACTTACCCACCGATTGGCTCCTTTATTCATTAGGAGATTGGTTCACAAGTAGCCACCTGAGTACATGACTCATTCCTCATTCCAGACAGACTCTCCTGGAAGAACAATTAGCACAGAGCCATCTAACACACACATATATGTATAGCATGTATATATACGTACACACACACACACACACACACACACATATATATATATTTGTGTGTGTGTGTGTGTATGTATATCCATTGGGATATGCTTTTACTTCTCTCACTCAGCAGGCCAAGGCAAAAAGAAGGTACACAATCAGAAAATCTTTGGCTACAAATCAGAAACAGCTAATTGGTAAAATTGAAAAAACAAATAAAGGGAAAAACAATACTAAAGGAGATTAAAAAAAAATTTTTTTTAAGATAATGAAAGAGTGGCATGACGAGTATGATGAAGTAGGCAATCATGACTACATCCTCCCTACCAAAACATCTATCCATGGGTTGAAAGAATCTGGGAGACTTCAGGAAATAAGGCTCTATAGCCACCTCCTATAGCATTCCTCCACATCTTTTGTCTCGGAACCAATTTTAAGAGGAACATCCTGGAACATGCTAACAACAAAGGCCAGAAAACCAGCTATTCAGTCTCGTCTTTTCCTCCAGTTCTACAATTCTAACACTTCAGCATTATCCCAACCTGTATAGAGACTACCTGTTGCTACTCTACTCCCATCCTCTGGGTTCTGAACAAATCCTAGTAGCACACCAGCTTTCCTCTTTCTTGTGGAGCCTCTCAGAACTCACCTTCTCTAACGCATCATGACTCCTCAGTGTCAGTTGCCAATAACTAGAAATAATTTTACTAGGGATACCACTGACCACTCCTGGCAGTTTCTTAGAAGTAATTCTCTACTAGGCCACCCCACAGCCACCATGTGGTCCAAATGCAGAGAAGGCAGCAGAAACAAGGAACAGAACATCTACTCAATGAAAATGAGACAAGATATTAACACCTAAAATTACAACCATTCCAAACTTACATGCCTAGATGTTAGCATCAAAACACAACCAATAATAGCTAGGAGGACAATATGTCTCTATTAGAGCCTAACAACCCTACTGCAGTGAGCCCTGAGAAATTCAATATAGGTTAAGGACAAGACGAGGGCTTTAAGATAACTATTATTAATATGCTCAAAGACTTTAAAGAGGGTATGACTAGATCAATTAGAGAAATCCATGATAAGCTAAACACACAATAGAATTAAACAAACAATAGCAAGAGCAAAATGGTTTCATATAAAAATGGAAATAGAATCACCAAAAGAATTCCAA
Source organism: Hylomyscus alleni (assembly GCA_019843855.1). NCBI lineage: Eukaryota > Metazoa > Chordata > Mammalia > Rodentia > Muridae > Hylomyscus > Hylomyscus alleni. The sequence continues at coordinate 19,370 of JADRCC010546920.1, forward strand.
ACTGAAGTAAACATGAAAATGAAAATTTTATGAACTTAAACAGGAACACAGAAAATATTTTCAACAAAATTAAAGAAAAAAATTTCTTAACCTAAAGAAGGAAGTACCTATCAAGATACAAGAAGAATGCCAAACACAAAATAGACTGGCCCAGAAAAGAAATCCCCACAATATATAATAAATCTAAATGCTAAATTTACAGAACAAAGAAATAATATGAAAATCTACAAAGGAGAAAGACAAAAAAACATAAAAACAGAGCTATTAGAATAACATCTGACTTGTCAGTGGAATCTCCAAAAGCCAAAAAGGTCCAAATGAACATTCTATAAAATCTAAGAGACCACAAATAATATTCTAGAAAACTCTTCACAGCAAAATTTTCAAACATTATCGATGGAGAAAGAATGACAATCCTTGGTAAAACCAAATTTAAGCAGTGCCTATCTATAAATCCAACTCTACTAATGGTACTAAAAGAAAAACTTCAACTTCAGTAAAACTAAACATAATAAAACAATTAAACAAACAGCAGCAAGAACAACAAAAAACACCACCACCACCACAACAAAATAGTGGGAATCAATAAACATTGCTCTTGAGAACTGTCAACTTCAAGGGACTCAAACCCCTAATAAAAAGATAGATACTATCACATCGGATTCAAAAACAGGATCCATTCTTTTATTGTAGCCAAGAAATACACCTGAACATCAAGAATAGACATCTCCTCAGGATAAGATGATAGCAAAGATATTCTAAGCAAATAGACACAAAGAGCATACCAGTGTAGCCAGTTTACTATCTGACAGAACAAATTTCAAGAGATAGGACAGATCACTTCAGGCTGGTCAAAGGAGAAATCCAACAATAATGAATTCCAATTTTTAACATCTATGGCACAAACAAAAGGGCTTGTAAGTTTATTTTTAAAAAAACACCATTATTGCTTCTATCACATATTGGTGGTCACACAGTTATAGTGAGTGACTTTAATTTTCAACTCTCACAAGTAGTCATGTCATCCAGACAAACTTAACAGAGAAATGATACAGTCAAGTAAAGTTACAAGTCTAATGAAGCTAATAAAGACCTACAAAACATTTCACACATAGACAAATATATCTTCTTTTCAACACCTCCTAGGACTTCCTCCAAAACTAATGACATACTCTGCAAATAAAGAAAGTTTCAACAGATCCAAGAAAATTGAAATAACTTTCTAACTGACCACCATAGATTAAAGTTGGATATCAATAACAACAGAAATAGCACAAAACTTACAAATTAATTCTAACTGAACAGTTCACTACTGAATAACAAACAAATCAAGACAGAAATTTAAAAAGAAATTAAAAGGTTTTATAATTGAATGAAAATATAAACAGCATACATAGACTTATGAACATGAAAAAAGCTATTCTAAGAGGCAAGTTCATAGCACTAATTCATCAAGTA
>JADRCC010546923.1:0-10298 GCA_019843855.1 Hylomyscus alleni
GGGGGGGAATGGTGAGGAAGAAAGGTAAATAAGGAGGGAGAGGAAGAGCCCTTTCTTTTATAAGGTGACAGTTATTTCGAGTAAATGCTCCACCTGATGACCTCATAAATCCTTAATTACCATCCCAAGATCTTTTCCACCAGCATCAGTTACAGGAAGATTAGGGCTTTAACATCTAGTCCATAGCACCTGACACACAGTCTCCACCCTCCCTCCCCTACTACTTATCCAATTCAGGAAGGAATGACAACTGGAAAATGGAAACATCAAAGAACTCCAAGCTCTTGCCTGAGCCAATCACACATGCCTTCCTCTCCCTCCCCCTACCTCCCCCTGCCAGCCCTGCTCCAGCCTCAGCTAACACCAGTTGTGTCTGGGACTTTCCAAGCAGAATCTTCGGTCTTATACATCTTCCGATAAAAGTATCTTCTTTTGGAATGCCACTCCTAACCAACCTCCTCAGCTACGTCAATACATGCTCCGCAAATGACAGAGGAGTTCAGTCAGAGCAGGGTTCCTGAGACTCAGCCCTTTCCACGTGGTCTAAGTGGGAAACCTCTGGTCTAGAAGCCAGAGGTAATCTAGAGAACTTGACCCAGTTCAGCCTTGAAGAGTCTAGACTTCCAGACAGATCCAGAAAGGAACCGAAGGGCCAGGTGGACTTAATTAATGTTTCTGAACTTCAGTTTACAAAAGAATCACCTTAAAACTTGTTTAAAAAAGTAAGAGGTTCCCAGTCACCATGCCCAGATCAAGTTCAGTTAAGTATGTGGTGGGCTCCAAGGATTTGCTTTGCTCATAGCATTCCAGGTTGTTCAAATACAAGACTCTACATGTTGAAAAATGTTGGATAACATCACCATGCCACCCAATGTTCTTACTGCTTTGATCGGTGGGGTCTGAGAGACAAAACATGCCCAGTTACTCCTGGGGAACTCTTCAGGTGTGCGTGGTGTGAGACAAGGGTCACCTCACAGTCCACACAGCCTCAAGCTTCCGAGAGCATCAATTATCATTGCTGATCTAGGGCCACATGTTATTTACTAAAGCAAAGAAGAAATACAAACCAACAACAAGCTGCCTTGGACTAGACCTCCAGTTAGATACTCTTCCTCCATTCTCTGACTCCAGTGGAGAATTTGAGACTTTCTCAGTGCGTGGTAGTAAGTGCATCCACTCACTTTCTTTGTCTAATGTAAGTAAGGTGACATGTGTCTCCTGAAAATGCTGTAGGCATACACAGAATAATGCTGGTTAAACCCCAGCCCCAAGTCTGACATGCCAAAATGATCCATAAATATTCATTTTGCTTCTGTGAACGGAGCTCCCAGGTTATTAAGAAACTGACTTTTTGTCTGCAAGATGAAAATTCTAAAAGAACTTACAGAAAATGGTTTTAAGCAACAGTCGTGCCATGCAAATGTTATTAGCAATGGCAACATATAGCAGCAGGTAGATGGTGTGCTGGAGTTTATCTGAACATAATGCCAGAGAAAGAATAAAGGAGACAAGGTACTGATAGAAGCCCAACAAGAAGATGTCTTCCCTCTTCTGTGCCCCATCATTCCCACCTGTTGTGTGGATGATTTTGTGCCTTTTAAATAAATTCCTTGGAAGTGGAAAGCAGAAACTGTCTGTGCGGTCATTCCTTCATTTTCTTGTTCAACTGAGATTAAAACAATCTGTGAGTAATATATGTGTGATCAATAAACATAAAGCTACAGAAGAGGCAGAAGGCCACCCCGATCCTCCACTGAGGGCCAGCCACTATGCTAAACTTTTGTGGACCTTTTCAGAGCTATTTTATACAAATATACATTGTTTTACAAAAATAATAGTTATATAACACCTGAATTTTGTGCTCAGTTTTTACATTTTATAAAACACCGCATATTTTAACACGTATGCATGCATTATTTTGTACACATACATTGTGTGTGTGTTGGGGTTTTTTTTGTTTGTTTGGTTGGTTGGTTGGTTGGATGTTTGATTGGTTGGTTGATTTGGGGTTTTTGAGACATAGCTTCCCTATGTCTCAGAGCCCTGGCTGCTCTGGAACTCACTCTGTAGGCCATGAATTCACAGGGATCTGCCTTCCTCTGCCTCCTGAATGCTGGAATTAATGACATGAGCCACCACTGCCTGGTTTGTGGTTTTATATTTTTTATTTTTTTGTTTTTGTTGTTTTGTTTTGGGTTTTGTTGTTTTTGTTTTTGTTTTTTTGAGATGGGTCTCACAGTCTGTAACCTAGACTAGCCTGAAACTCATTATATAGCCAGTTATCCTTGAGTTCATAGAAATCCTCCTGCCTCAGCCTCTCCAGTGCTAGGATTCCATGTGAGCCACCATGCCAGCTCCATTTAACTGCTTTACCAAGTACTCCAGCTTAGTGGATGCCACATTGCTCTCTGCTGTCTAAGCAGCAGCAGCAGTACACTATCACTTTTGCATTCTCACTAATAAACACTCAGGACATTTTTAGTTTAGGTGGACTTGCTGCAGTTATTGCTACAGTACTACAGGGGATATGAAAATGAATCTCTGTACATATGCCTCTACACATATCTGAGAGTGGGTCTGTAGTAGCAATTCCTCAAAGTGATATAGGGACCATTGGTAACTTAGAAATGAACAGATTTTTCCCCAATAAAGTTATCTACTTCATTACTCACCAAGCAACAATGACTATTAACCATCATTTTCAACGACTGGCACATTATCAGAATCTGAGAGCCTGGTGATTGAAGCCTCTTCATATGACTCCAAGAAAGTGTTGATAGGTGGAAAAGAGAAGAAGGTATCTCATCTGGCTTGGGATGATTTTGTGCTTGGACACACAAACATACAAAATCAAGTCAAGGCAGATTTCTAATTTAAATGTATGTGCTTGCTAGTTGTCTTTGTTGACTTGATTCAAGCTAGAGTTATGTGGGAAGAGGGAACCTCAATTGAGAAAATGCCTCCATCAAATTGAACTGAGGCAAGTCTGTAGGGCTTCTTATTACTTAATGATTGATGTGAGAGGGGACAAACCACTGTGGATGGTGTCACCCTTAGGTAGGTGGTCCTGGGTGCTTTAAGAAAGCAAGGTGAGCAAGCCACAGGGAGCAATACTGAAAGGTAGCATTCCTTTCTGTCCTCTGATTCAGTTTCTGTCTCCAGGTTCCTGCCTTGAGTTCCTGCCATGACTTCCCTTCATGGTGGATTGTAGGCTGAAATACCCATCCCTCAAAGTTGCTTTGGGATACAGTCTTTATCACAACAATAGAAAGTAATCTAAGAAAATGCAAATAAGGAATGACAAAAAATGGATAACCTTGATTACATTAAAATCTTATAGCACCTGGTCTTTGGAAAGTACTATGCTGGACTTAAAGGATGCCGAGCCTGCAGGAAGGCTGTTCCACAGAACTGGCTGATTTAGCATCTGGATCTATATGCTAGTTATGTATGCAAAGCAATAAAGAAAAAAAACATTAGAAAAGAAAATAAAAACACAAACATTTTACAGTAAAGGCAACAAGAGTGTAGACATGTATGTAAAAAAAGGCCCTTAATGTTTAAAAATGCAAATTAAGGCCTCAATGAAATATTATCTCATTTTCTGCCAATAGTTTGTGCTGATAGGGGTTGGGCTCTTATACAAGACTTTTAAGAACCATTTGAAAATACCAGCAACTACACTTTGTGACAGGAGGTATATACTTTGTATTTCTAGTTTTGGAACCTGTAGAAAACCTGTGCAAACCATGTCCATAGCAAATCCTGAAGATAAGTCACATGTCCAATAGACTAGACAATGAACAATTACTTACCTTTGCACAATGGATTACTGTATAGAAAACAAAGCAATTCAAATCATAAGCTTAAATTTTCATTTTATTTAAATGCTGTCGATTCCACTCAGTAACAGTATAATTTTGAATAAGTTACTTTCCTGTATCACATCTCCTGAACTCTAGTTTCCCAGTTCTGCGGTGAAGACTAACTAAATGGATTATTGCTCTGAACACTGGATCTGCCACACAGAAAATGCATCACATTAACTACTGCTAATGAGAAGGTGAGACAAAAGTTCTCATCCATCTAAATAAAAAAAAAGGCAATGGGCTTTAAGTTGATGCCAAGGTCTGAGGGAAAGTAAGATGGAGAAGCAGCAGGATGGAGATGGTGGGAGGAACTTCAAGCAGGAAGAGCCAGATGTCAGATGACCAAGAGTATGCAAGAGTGTATGTGGGTCAGAGTGAGTGGAAAAGAGGGCAGATGAGACAGGGAAGGCATGGACAACAGCCTTCCCACCAGACAGGAGAGCATTGGGTCTGCTCAGCGCCTTCCTCCTGCATGCAGAAGGGAACGTCCTGCTGGTAGCACAGTCAATAAGTTACTCCTTTACCTTGTGATAGCATTGCTCTTGATCCCCTTTTCGTTGGCTTATTTGTTTTACTTTCTGTCTTAGCAACACCAGCCAGAAGCCTAATCATTAACAGAAGCTCCTTTACCCTTTTCTCTTCTTTTCTTTCCTATTCTTTTCTATTCTTTCCTTTCCTTTTGAATCTCAAGACAATGAGATCTGGCTTCAATTTTATATTTGCCACGCACAATCAGTATCCATGTTTTAGTGTGTGGTGGTTAATTCTGATCATGGAAAGATATAGGAGATTAAACAGAACTTGCTCTGGGTATCTTCAGATGTTTCCAGAGTGGGTTAACTAAGAGTTAAAGACCTGCCCTGAGTGTGGAAGCACCATCCCATAATCAGGGCCCATATGGAATAAAATGGGAGAAAGAGAGAGGCAGCTAGTGCAGTCATCCTACTTCTCTGCTTGCAGGCTATCACCACGTGAGCCTCTGCTGTAACACTGTTCCTATAACAGGCTGAAACCATGAAGCCCAGAGCCAAGGTAAACCCTTTTCCTCACGTTTTTGTAAACTGTTTTGTTATAGCAACACATCTGACTAATAATATTCAGTACACAAATGTCTTGTAAGTCATCACTGAGCTACAGTATTTTTTTCCAGGCAGCTTTGTTAGTTCACAAACATGGAGATAGGGTGATGGCATGAAAGGGAGTTAAGTCTGCTCTGATGAGCTTTGACCCAATCAGTGTTGAACCTAAACCTTGCCCTTCTTCTCCAGATGCTAGCTGGGGAAATGATGATACGCCACAGGGTTTTTGTAAACGTCCAACATGTGGTAGACCAGATGGCATTTCCTGACTATGATTGTCACTCAGGGAGGGAGATCAAGTTGATGTTCCATCCTCCCTATGTAAAGGCAGAGTGTGCCCTCCTTTTTATCCTACACAGGTCCTGGCTCAGGCCCTAGGACCAGGGAGGCACTCAGACCTCTTTTATTAAGTCTCTGAGACATGTGGCTAGGTTCCTATTCTTTTTTTTTTTTCTTTTTTTTTTTTTTTTTTTTTGGTAGTTTTTTTTTTTCTTTTTTTTTTAAATTTTTTTTTTTGTGTGTATATGAATGTTCTATCTTCATGTCAGAATAGGACATCAGTTCCCATTGTAGATGGTTGTATGCCACCATGTGGTTGCTGAGAATTGAAGTTAGGACCTCTGGAAGAGCGGCCAGTGCTCTTAACCACTGAGTCATCTCTCCAGCCCCTCTTAGTCCTTTAAAAAAAAAAATTTCAGAAGATGCTGTCACTGTTTTGATTTACAAAGTCACTCAGTGTTACGCTAATGGCAAGAGGCAACACACTGTGGTTTAGTTTTGGAATCACCAGAAATGAGCACGTTAGAGGAAGAAGCATTTTTGTTCACTAGCTCGGAACTCAGATTTCTCAGAAAGGAAAAGGAATTTTTCTCAGTCTCCATCATCCTTGTGTTGAAATAGAAGAGCCATGACCATAATCTTAATGCCTCAGTCATTTGTCTCAAGGCTTCCTGACATTATGAAATAACGACCCTGGGGTCAAGACTCCTTGGATCTCTTCAGCTTGGTGTTCCTGCGAAGAGCAGGTTCTAGAAAGGTTTCTTGGGTGAATATGAACTCTGGACAGAAACCATGGCTGAAGGGACCCTTCTCAGGACTGAATGGATTACACCTGTTTGACACAAATTCCACAACATGAAAGGCTTCATTTAATCCCTACACAAGGAGGTTTTTCTTCCCCTTCCTTCTTTTCTCTTCCCCCTGCAAGTAAATGTTTCACAATGTAGGAAAGGTCCTTTGAGGCACCAGGGATTATTATTTATTTCCCATTAATTAAAGTGGCAGAATCAGAGAGAACTGACTTTTCCTTTGAAGTAGATCATTTCTTTTAAGTCAGATCAGATCTCACATCAATTAAAGGCAGCATTCCTGGGCGCACCTGAGCAATACATATTTTCTTTAAAATTGTTTTGCCTGATGCCTGAGTGGTGTCCTCGGGGGAGGAGTCTTCCTGTTTAGCTTTCGTTTTAGGAGTTCCTGATGGTGGAGTATATTTGACATTTTTGGTCCTCTGCTCTAAGAAGGAAAGCAGTATGTTCCTAGGTTTAAATTCAGCAGAAAGCAAAACAGCAAAAGTTCTTCTTTTGTGTAAGGTGCAATTACATGCAAATAACGAATACTGGTAGTGAGACTCCTTCTAAAAGGCTGAATGAGGAAACTTGTAATTTTGTAAATGTTCTTTGGGCTTTGTGTCAGATTTGATATTTTTACCTTGGCTCCAGTGTTAGTTACTTTCCTCACTGCTGTGATAAAATACAAGACAGAAACAACGTAAAGGAAGAATGATTTCTTTTAGCTCAGAGACCAGCGGGAGCAGTTCATCTTAGTAGGGAAAGCAGTTGAAGTAGGTCTTTGCCTTGGTAGTGGAGATTATAGTTGGTGGGACTTCGCAGTGGTTGTGGGAACTTGAAGAAGGGAGAACTTGGAGTGATGGGACCTTCAAGTAGTGAGATCTTGCAGTAGCGGGTCCTTGAAGCAGGGGAAGCTTGCAGTGGTCGGAGCTTGGAACAGAGGGAGGTTGGAATTGTGGAAACTTAGACCAGTGGGATCTTGGAGAAGAGGGAACTTGTAGTGGGGGGTGCTTAGAGCAGGGGAAGCTTGGAATTGTGAGAACTTGAAGTGTAGCTTCTCCATGGCACCAACAAGGAAGAAAAGACAGGCTGGAAATGGGGTTAGTTGTAGCCCTCTAGTTGCAAAGCTATCTTGGAGACCATGGAGCCTTTTGATCAGCTAGAAATCAAGTGTTACTATGATTCTACAGGGATCTTTCACATCTCAACTGTAACAGTTCATCAATATATACCAAAGTCATAACCATCCACTTGAATTGTGGCTCACTAAAGGCTCTTGCAATGACTGGTATGTGGAGCTCTTTTCAGCCTGAACCCTTTTCTTTCAGGCAGGATCCCAGGCACTCCTCCACATTTGGGTGTTTCTAAGATGGTGTGTGACAAAGCTGGAAAAACAGAGACTCCTAGGTGGATTCCACAGTTGAGATGCCTGAGAGCTCTTCTCAGACCCATCTTCTTTCCTACCCAGAGGTTTTATCTTAAAGCTATCCGTCTCTGTCTCCCCCAGCACACATCCCACCCTATATAAATGCATATTACAGAAGTGATCTTGCTCCTATTAATGTTGTATCTCAGAGGCCCCAGCTGGTTTCAATGGCCCAGGTCTCCATCCAATCCAAGTGATCCAGTCTGGCCTTCTTCACCTTGCCACACACATTAAACTTAGGGAATCTTCTCCAGTCATAGCTCCCACAACACTATGGCTCTTCACTTTTTTCTTTTAGATGACGTGGTTGTGAGGTAGCAGACATGGCCTGTGTGTGGGCAAAGTGGTTGCTGCACAAGCCTAATGACCTGGTTTTGGATTCCCAGAATTCACATAAAGAATTCACACAGTAGCTTAAGCATCTATAATCCCAGCATGTCCTTACCAGAAGATGTGAGGCAGATGTAGGAGACTAGCCAGAAGTCCTCAAGCCAGCTAGCTCGATGTATGCAGCAGTGAACCAGACACTCTGCCTCAAACAAGGTAGAAGGTAAAGCCCAAAGTTTGATATCTGAACTCAAAATGTGCACTATGGCTTGTATGCACCCCAGTTCAGACACACACACACACACACACACACACACACACACTGTTGCTCTCACATTTATTGTGCTTATTACAAATACACTCTTGGGGCTGGAGAGATGTCTCAGTGGTTAACTAAGGCTGTTCTTCCAGAGGACCAAGTTTCAATTCCCAGCACCTACATGACAACTCACAACTGTCAGTAACTCCAATTCCAAAGGATACAGCACCTTCACACAGACATGTGGGCAAAACACCAATGCACATAAATAAAAATAAATGAATTATTAGCTAGGTGGTCGTGGGACATGCCTTTAATCCCAGCACTGTGGGGGCAGAAACAGGTAGATCTCTGAGGCCAGCCTGATGTACAGAATGAGTTCCAGAGTGGCCAGGGCTACACAGAGAAATGCTGTCTTGAAAAACACACATAAACAAACAAACAGACAGACAGACAAAGAAACAAAACAACAGAACCAAATGTACTCTTCATTCATCTTTAGTGAAAAAAAAATCATTTTAAAACTTCAGGTTGATCCATAGTGTTGTCTGTGGCAGAACCAAAAGTGATAGCTCCCCTGGCCTCTGTTCACAACAGTTCTGTTGACACCCTTTGCCTTGTGAAATAAAAAGAAAGGTCCCATTGCCTCAGACTGTGCACACAGCTGGCATGTCTCAGAGCAGGTGACCACACACTCAGTTCTGAGAGATTCCAGGGAGGCACATGCTTAAAATAAAAACAAAAGAAAGCAAAGCTAAGCTCACACATCCCAAGCCCAGCTCAGAGTCCCCAGGAACTGCACATTCTCCCAGTTCTTTAAAAACACCAAAGCACAAGAATTTGAAGAAAAGAAGAATGAGCCATGGAGAGAGCCAGAGAGCAGAGCGAGAGGTCCACTGCTACAGTGGCACCATATGCCCTCAACCAAGGCCTGTTCTCCTACACTAGAGGCCCCTTGCCTTTTAAACCCCCCAATCACAAGGCTGGGGGCAAAGATGAATCTGTGCATTCACTCTACTTTCCAGGTGCAGTATAATTAAAAATAAGATCGGGTTGAACCAAGATGACCCTAATTATCTTTATTAAAAACACAGGAGGTGGCAGAGACCTATACAAAAGAAAAGTCTGTTCTTAGACCACAACCATGTTTAAAGAAAAACCCAGAGCTTGGAGAACTCTATGACTGGTCTACGTTCCTGAATTTGATGTTTTCACAGGTTGAACATCTTAACCCCTTCCTGCTCTTGATCCAGAAACTGTTCTGGTGAGGTCGTAAGCTCTAGAATCACCACTTGAATTGTCTGCATCCCCCCCACCCCCCGCCAGCTGGGAAATGCTGGGGAAGATGCTCCATTCTCCAAGTCTCCATCTTTTCACCCATGTAATGGGAACACTTCACAGCTGCTGTATAGATTTGCTATCAATTAAATGAGACCATGTAGCTGCTTTGCTGTGGGTTTGGAAGGCTGTAAGTGCTTAATGAACACAGCTTACTGTTGCTATTATTTGATGAGGGTGTTTGCTGCTGGCATTAGCAGACACAGTCTATGTGCACGGAATTGTCATGATCTGGGGCCTCTTGTGTCTTGACCTTCATTATCCATCCACCTGGCACCTCATAGTCCACCCAAGCCAATTTCATATTCTCAAACACATAAGGTATAGACATGATTTCCATAGCAAAGACTCCCCAGCAAAGAGCAAGTCTAATATAGTCACTGAACATCTCTTTTTACACCACAATATATCCTCCCTGAGGGGGCCTTCTACCTCAAGAATTGTGGCAGGAACTTCATTAGACCTTGGGACACAAAGTGCCAGTTGCTGCATTTTCCTTTATTTTCTATGAACATAAAAATAGAACTATACATCCTGTTTAGTTATGGTATACAACAATGAGTCCTATGTATGTCCTTTTATACAATCTGAGCTGCCCTCCACACCAATGAAGTTGGTATAGAAGGAAGGGCTTAGCTGGGTTTATTGTTTCAGAGGATAAAAGTTTCTCACAGTAGAGAAGCTTGACAGGAGACTGGCATGTTGACTGGAGCAGCAAGCAGAGAGAGCAAACTAGGAATGGTGCATGGCTTAGAAACCTCAAAGCCTACACTCAGTGACGTACTTCCTCCAGCAAGGCCATACCTCCTACCCAACCACCCCTAGCCCCTCAAACAGCACCATTAACTAAGGGCCAAGTACTCAAACACCTGAGTCTATGGGGACATTCTTATTCAAACCACCACAGGAACCATTTATACACCAGCCATC
>JADRCC010546938.1:0-10646 GCA_019843855.1 Hylomyscus alleni
ACACACAATACATTTAAAAATTATACCCAGAGTTGTCTGAGGGATGAGTACATTTAATTTTTTGTTACTGATTCCACCATAATACACATTATAGAGAAGTGTATTATGCAAAGGTCCAGCTTGGGGCAGATCCTGGGTAAAATTCCTGGATTTACACATTATCAGGTCATGCCAAGTCATGCCATGCAACTGCCCACAGCCCCTCACTGCAGATAGTGTGTAATGACTTACCTGTCATTTTCCTAGGCATTCTCTCTGCCTGAAGGCCTCATAGCCAGAGCCTTTAAGGGCCTTATGATTTTAACTACATCTTGACATTTCTTGAAATAAGGTTTTGCACACTGTAGACCAGGCTGTCCTGGGACCCACTGTTTAATAGTCCAGGCTACCCATGAATTTGTGGCATTTCTTTTGCCTCAGCTCCTTAGCCCTGAGATGACAAGTGTGAGCCACCACGCTCAACTTTTTGAAGGTCAATTCAGATGCCACATGCATTTCCCTGAACATTCTCCTGCTCTTGAGAGCCAGCTCCAGTCTGGTCATTCGTCCCAACCATTGCTGCCCTTATCATGATTTGTCTTTCATTTCCAGTGCTGAGCATATTTTTCTCCTTGAGGAGACTATAATTACTGTAAAGGCAATGTCTAGGAAGCGTCTTTCTAATTTTCTCTAATTGGATATAAGAATGCCGAGCTCTAAAAGAGACTTTTGTAGATACTATTGAATGAGGGAATAAAAGAAGGAATGAATGAGGAAGCTGATGGCCTGTGTGATCATGGGTGAACTGGCCTGGGAGGAAGTGATGCAGAGCACATGTGGTAGACAAGCTGAAAATTCGTGCTCCCTGTTGGAACGTCAAACCCACAGATAAGAGAAAGGGCTGGGATCTGATCCGGTGACCCAGGCAAAGCTCATGGTCTTCCAACTTAAAAAAACAAGCAAGCAAGCAAACAAACACCCAACCTAAAAAAACTATTGATTTATTAGTTGAACAAAAATTCATTTAGGTCTTCTTGTGTGCTTTAACATACTCACTCAAGGCCTTGCAGTCTGTTTTTAGAAGTTTAATTTACCATGCAGAGGATGTCAGAGACGGAAGAATCTATGGAATCATTCTAGTTAGGACATCTCAGATGGTGCATTGAGTGATAGTAGCCCTCAGGGAGATACTTCCTAAACATGAATACAATGAGAAGAACACTCCCTGAGCTTGGAGAACACTTTGTAGTATATCACTACAGGTCCCAGGTTAATACTGGAGGTGTTGGAGGTGGTAGACACAGGTATATGAGCAACCTTTTATTCTGCACTTAGAACGGATTCTCACAATCCCCCCAAGAACTTCACGAGGCGGCTCCATTATCCCTATTATAAAGACGAGAAGAGAAACCATATTGGAACTATAAAGGCGTTGAAAATCCTAAAGTGAAGAAACCTATTTTGTTTTGCTTAGCCCAGCATTTCTCGAATTTAATTAACCACAGAGGCGCTTTTTTCTCTTTACATATCACTTAATGATGTCCCATGGACCCACAGCATTCATTATTTGGAGACATGTTGTTCTAGTTTGATGCCTTTGTTCCTCAGATGAAGAAATGGAGGCTCAGTAAGGAAAGGACCTTATTGAATTTTATCTTTAACAGACTGTAGACACTGGGTTAAAACTCAACCTCTTGATCCATATGGAATTTATCTATTATTTTTACATTGAGAGTTTTTCTTTTGTTGAGGAGGGTGTCTTTCTTCACTACCTTGGTACTTTGCAGTAATTTCTCCTTCCTTTCCTCTGATAGTCCCATCTCAGACTTTCTGGACCAGAAAAGTCAGGTGGCCACTAAAGACTTTGGATTAGATCTTAGATAGTTTTTGCTCTTAGTCCCCAAGGCTCAACCATCTCTAAGTATTTACCATTAATCAAACACCACAGATATCTTAGTAACATTTGATATGACGTGAGGAGCAGGTGAATTCCTTTTAGAGACTCTGCTTATGGGGGTTGGTGAGATGGCTCAACAGTTTAAGAGCAATGGCTGTTCTTCCAGAGGACCATAGTTCAATTCCCAGTACCCACATGGCAGCTTACAACTGTCTGCAATTCAGTTCCAAGTGATTTGACACCCTCACACAGGCACATATGTGGATAAAACACCAATACACATAGAAGAAAAATAAATACGTCATTTAAAAAGAGACTCTGCTAATATATGCTGTGAGCCTCACAGTAGGTGAGCTGTTTGTAGAAGAATCATAGCAACACTGCCTGATTAAGTCACATTTTCCCACAGCTTTCCTCAGTCCCTAACAATCCATGGCTCAGAGGAGTGACTCTGTTCTTCAGGTCACAATTCTCATTAATTTACCTATTTCTTTTTTAGAAATTCTGATGAAACTATTAACGTGGTGGGATAGCTTGGACCTTTTCTCAACTCTGAAATTATTTTTGCTAGACTTCTTTCATTTGTTCATCTATCTGACACATAGTTTTGGAGTTTCTTCTCTTCCCAAAGTCCCACTTTCCATGTTCTAGAAAGGGAGGTATTTTGGTGACCAACCCAGAGCCACAGTTCCCAAGGGTCTCAAAGTCTAAGAGAAGAGGCAAAGTTTGAATATTAATAGACAACACTTGCCCAAATAATTCCCTGGTGGTTTGCATTAAAGTTTTGTATTAAATTATTTAAAATGTGTTGTTGCTTAGTTTAGTTGTTGACACAGTTGGAGGAGGAAGATATAAATAGTATTTCATGGAAACATTTCTTTGTGCAGTTTTCTCTTCATGTAAAGAAAGAGATGACCTGTTGTACAGGTTAGATTTTTGTCAACTTGACACAAACTAGTGCCATCTGGAAAGAGGGGACCTTTCTCAATGTCTTATGTAGGCATTGAGAAAAATGCATGTATCAGATTTGCCTGTAAGCAAGTCTGTGGGGGATTTTTTTTCTAAAATTAATGATTTATGTGAGAGGATCCAGGCAATGTCATCCCTTACCAAGTGATCCTGGGTCGTATAGGAAAGGTAACTGAATATGAGCCTTGGAGCAAGTCAGTAAGCAGTATTCCTCCATGGTCTCTGCTCCAGATCCTTCATCTAGGTTTCTACCTTCATTGCTTGCAATGGAAGTGTAAGCCAATAAATCCTTTCCTTCCTCAGTTGTTTTTGGCCATTGTTTAATCACAGCAATGGAAAGCAAACTAGACATAGCATTGGGCAAACAATAGTAGTAGGCATATGATAGACTGTGGTTGTGTGACCATCATTAATAACACACAAAAGCTATAGTATGGGACTGCCCAGAGTTACGTGTTGGGGCTAGGGGTGAGAGGTAATTTACTAGCAGGATGTCATTGAACAACTAACACAACTTCATCATTGAGTATCAATTTGAGAGTCCAGGAGTGAAAGGCAAATATCAGGGAGTTTCACACACACTTGATGGTTTAAAGACTACACAATATCATTCCTTTGTCTTGGATGACACCTTTTAATATTTTGAGAAAGTCTATTTATTTGGCTAAGTTGAACATACAAGATGGTGCCTACCTCATATCCAATGTAGTCAGGATATTGTACTACATTTCACTTTCAATTTCAGAAAAACAATGACTACTTTGCATAGTGTGTATAAACATGTGACAATATGTGCCATTCATCCTAGATTCAAGCTTGGTGGGATATATGCTTTCATTATTCATTCTGAAAAATCAAATTATATTTTATAACTTACAAACTAAACGTTAGTATCACCTTGAAGATAAGGAAATGGAGAAGATAATACTTATATTTCAAGTTTGAGAATTTTGCAATAATATTAAGAAAAAGATACTGATAGAATTTTTGGCTTCTAGCATCTCTTCATTTTACTTACGCAAATTTGGTAAAGGTTGCTGGTCAACCTTTATTTTTTTACTATTAATACTATGTAGAAATTTACTTTTCTAAGACAATTTTCCTCAGTGGATGCTGATTATCCTGTTTCCAGGACCCCCTTGTCATTTTCTCCCCATAAACAGCACAGATGCTCCTATCTAGTTCTTTGCCTTTCTGACTAGGACATAGCTTTCTTAATGGGTTCCTCTTTGAGTTACAGTCTCTGGGATTCTAAGAAGGCCTGTAGGCTTACTAGTCCTCCTGGAGAACTTTGAGGTAGTGGATGGGCAGGTTTCAAGGACTTCCTGTATGCAGTTGTCAGTTTTGGAGATGACCAACTTGGTGGCCTTCCATTGGTGTCATATAGTGAAAGCTCTCTTAGCAGACTAACAGAAAGAAGGGATTTGGAGATAGCCTCTCTGTATCTGAATGACACCTTTTAATATTTTGAGAAAGTCTATTTATTTGGCCAAGTTGAACATACAAGATGGTGCCTATATCACGTCCAATGTAGTCAGGATATTGTACTACATTTCAATTTCAATTTCAGAAAAACAACGACTACTTTGCATAGTAGTCCCTGCTGGGGTGTGAGAGAGAGGCCTGGACTGAGCCTGGCAGCAGACAGTGTTCCTTATGGGTGTTCATTTCTGATCCAGCCATTGTGTACGCAAGGTCTCACAGAGATACAACAACCCATCACTTTCACATAGCCTTGAGAAATGGATACACATTACCATTACAGTGATTGAGTAAATGTCCCATTTGACCAGGCTAGCCAGAAAATCTGGTCTTCCCTCTTCCTACATCATAAGAGGTACAGCCCCTGCAATGTTTAGTGAGGAGCATGTTAGCCATTTCTTAATAGCCCACTTGGGTTCCCTGAGGCTAAAGACTGTGCTTTATATACCTCTGATCACATGTGTCTGTCCCAGGCGTGAGATGCTCTAGGAGTTTTGAGGCTGGTGTTAGCACTTTCCTGATAGGATCTTTTTACCATCAACCAAGTAATCAGAGCACTCCAGAGTTGTTATTTTTAAAGAGTTTTGGGAAACATGGTTGCTATAACAGAGTCTAAACATAAAGCATCTGCTTCCCAGAGTTCTGGCAGCTGGGAAATCCGAGGAAAAGACACTACCATCTAGGGTCCGAGGAAAATTCTCTTCCTGGCTTATACATGGTTATTTTCTTATTGTTTCCTAACATGACAGAGAGAGGAGTGCTGGGGAGGATATGTGAGAGGAGGAATGAGAGTACCAGGTTGCCTGAGCAAGTACCCTCATATATATATTTGTTTACTGGGTTTTTCACCCCTTAGGAGGCAGTTGCCCACTTATGAAGGCTCTATACTCATGACACAGTGACTTCCCAAAGGCCATATGTCCTGATACCATCGTATTAGGGGTTAGGTCTTCAATATGTAGACTTAGGTTGGGGGCAACAGCAATTGCTTATGCCAATATTTGAAGCTGTATGTGTTCAACCTTCAGTCTCTGCCCTTTTTCAGCATTAAGATGTATATTTGTTTATTCTGGTGATGCTGTTTACATATTAGGGTAATGTTATATAGAAGGAGAGATCATAGGTAGAACATAAAATAAAGATAAAGATAATCAATCAACCTAGGATGCTACAAAGTCACAGAGAATGGGCTATTTTAGCATCCACACAGCAATGTACATTCCTAACACATACTCCAAAGAACTCACTTTCTCCCCCACCCTTGTGGAGATGGTCAACATATGTCCAACAATTTTAAAGGACTATTTTATTAAAGACTAAACTGTGCCTATTGTGGATGTTTTTAGACGTTCATCGATGCAGCATTTTTGAGTTATAACTGGTAGTCTGTATTCTCCATTCTGTTGGTTGTAGAAATCTGAAGAAAGAACACAGAAGAAAACGTTGCCTTGATAATGCTGGTTAGTTTAGTCTTTATGAGCAATAACCATCACTATTTGTAGATGCCTCATATCTGGGTGAATATTTTCTGGCATAAACTTCTGACTCAGTTTACCTTGGAAGGTTCTTTGGGTCTTTGAAAAGCACTTTTGCCTTGCTTCTACAAAAACACACAAAGGCTCTGTGTTTTGCTGAGGTCACCAAGTAGTGCAAAGAATTTAGAACTATACTTAGGAGTACAATTCCTGGTGTAAATGCCATATATGACATCTTATTTTAGGCACCAGAACCATGTATGTCACAATGTATGTGTGGAGATAGCAAGTTTAGGTACTGGATCCGAGCCTTTCCTTTTATATTATGGGTCCCAGAAAACAAAATTCAGGTCATCAGATTTGGCAACAAATGCATTTACCCATAAAACCATCCCTTTGGCCATTATTGTTATTATTATTATTATTATTATTATTATTATTATTATTGGCAAAATGTGAAGAGTACAAACTGAAATGTGCATTTTAAGATATAAAAGGGAAATAGAGATTATATCAATAATTATATATATAAATGATAATATGTAAAACATATTGAGCTAAAATGTAAGCTACCCTTAAAATTAATTTTGCCAACTTATTTTTCTAAGGTACCAGATAATTTAATGACACCATATGTGCCTTTGGACACTCCTCAAAATCTATTTCTGCTGACCACAATGCTGAACATGGGTGGACAGTGCATTCCTGGCTCAAATGTAAGGTGAGCCCCCAGATTAGAAGGTTCTCAGTGGGGGAAGATTAGATTTTTCCTTCGGTTTAATGAGCAGGTGCAAATGAAAAAACGATCCAATGCTTCCCTACTTTGCTTTTGCATTTTCCCACAGAGGCCACCAGCTGCTGAAAACGCCAGGGAGGGCTTACAAAGTCTGGTTCTTGAAGCTTTAGAGCCATTAAACTCTTAAGACAGGACAATGCCTCTGGATTCCGTGTGCAAATAACACAGTATTACAATTAGCATCCCTGGAGTTACACTGATGGAGTCTAATGGGGTCAGGGCAAATCATATCACTCTGGAGCTGGAAGTGCATCTGTGATGGGTAATTTATGCATAGGTGAGGTACACTGGTTTCAGAAACCTCTCTCAGAGGATGGCTTTCAGTACAATAGCTTTGGAGGGTGGGGTTAGAGGTTTCTATTGTAAGACAGCCTCTGGGGTAATCAGTTTGGAAAATGAAAGACTCACACTGTAGGGCTTGAGCCTATGGCCCTGGACTTGTTGCTTTGGAGCTGGTAGTGAGGGAGTGTATTAAGGCAATTTGTACCATAATCTACCCTGACTAGGGGGATCAGGAAGCAAAAGAAGGAATGACTAGGTTCTATAGTCATTCTCTTTAAGCATCCTTTGAGCATGCTTTAAATGGCAAAAGGCTCTCTCTCTCTCTTTCTCTCTCTCAATCTATAAATGTTGCTGAGTGCCTTCTATGTATCTGTGAATCTTGGAATTGATGAGAAACAAACCCCAAATGCCCACTCTTATGGAACCTACCTCCACCTGGGAGACTAAAAAGGAACAGCAAATGGCACATTAGTAAATGCCAATGGCACATCCATAAATTACATGACTTATCATGCTGTGTTAAAGGTGGCCGATGTTGTGGGAAAGTTGAGGCAGAGCCAGTGAATGAGCATTGGAAGTGTATTAGGTTTTCCATGAGATGGGGATGGCTTGAGAGGACAGTGACTCAGGTTACTGGTTGGCAGAAGCTGATGGTTACTCTTCCAGTAGTATGCCTAGCACCTTGGAACACTGTGAAAAGTAGTGGTTAAAGATGTCACTACTAGCTTGCCTTCTCCATATTTACGATTTAAGTAGGTGGAGTCTTTATCAACATGGCCTTATTGTCAAGTTCTGGATGATAACCAAGAGCTTCAGCAACAGCCTATGTTTTGAGGTCTATGAGCCCTTGTTGGTTAACACCTCAAAAAGACGTATCCCAGTCCTGGCATTGGAGTAGCATTTGGGGTTTAGTTAGAGTATTGGTCCCTCATTAGAGGGTAATACTTCTTAATTCTACCACCTTGCTATGGTGGCATATGCTGGAGACTAAGCCGTTGAGACAAGCCTTCCAAGGATACATATCTAAAACATGTTACAGGGAAAATTTTTACTCTACAAATGAAGAACACAGAGATAGACTGTAGCATGACTTTCTTCAAGTGCTAATGCATGTTTAAGTAGCCACAACCCAAAGAAACTCTGCCTCATAGAAAATAGTTACAGCTATTTATCCTTTTATTGTTTTTAAATCAGGGTTACATTCCAAATGAAGAGTTTCTAATTCGAGCGAGGAGGCAGCAGCAGGAGCATCCCTCCCCACCAGGGAGGTTTCTGATTCCTGTCACTTCCTGGAGTGAGAAGGAAGAGTGCTGCAATCAGGGGACAGCACAGATGACGGCTCTCGTGAAGGCCTTTAGTAGCACTGGAAAAGCCACTTCAGTAAGAGGACCCATAGTACCCTGACTGCTTTGAAAATGTCATGAAATATATGAATTGAGAAAGCCTGTGTGGACAATGGCGACATGCCTTTTTGACTGAACCTTTCTCAGGTCTCATGCCTTAGCTTTTCCTTTTATATCAGAGATTCCCTTTCTAATAAAGGAGTTAAAACTGGGTAGAAAATGCACTGTGTATTAACATAAACCCTGACTTCTCTTTCTTCGCCAGTGTTCTATTCTAAAGCATGAGGAGGCATTTACTGGATAAAGCATACAGCTTAGTGGATCATTATGAACTGAGTATCTTTGTAACTATGTCTCATTGGCAACACGCACCCTTGAATCCCAAATTAACAGGATTTGTTTTCTTCTCTTGAAAGTAATCATTACATTATTCTGATGTTATTATATACACATATATATATATATGTTATATGTATATGTATTATATATATGTGTATGTACTTTGGTATATATTTGTATACTATGATCTGCACACATATATAAGTGTACTTTGGTATATATTATATACTTTGGTATATATATTTGACAACAGGATAAACCATCCTTGGATGATGGGAATTTAAATTTCTGATACTAGACGATTCCTTTACCACAATGTTTGTGACAATCACTCCTATTACATATGGCTAAAGTGTTCCCTTTTTACTTTTGTTTGTATTTTGATGTTTTGTTTTTGAGATAGAGCTTTTGCAAGTCAGGCTGGCTTTGAAATCTCTATGGAGCTGAGTCTGACCTTGAAATTTTGTTTCCCCCACTTCCACCTTTCCATGTGCCAATCTCTTTAACTGCTATTCTCCATTGGGAAATAATACAATGGTTGATTTGTCCTGTCAATATTTGATAATCTTTGGAGGGGAGCTGCTTCTAATATGAGCCTATTAAAATGTCTCTGTGGACAGTCTTGTGCTTTTCCCTTGGTATATATAAATATGTGTCTGAAAGATGGAGTTGTAGAGCTGAGATGATTGGGCTATAGGTTAGGAGTATGTGCAAAATTAAATGGGCACTGCCCAATTTTCCCACATGGCTGCATCAAATTAGACTCCTGCCAACAGAATTGAGTTTGCCTTACCCCTATTCTTTGTTTCTTGAGGTAACCAGATGTAAATATTTTTAGTTGTTTGTAGATCTGAATAATATTTGAATGTGTGTGTATGTGTGTGTGTGTGTGTGTGTGTGTGTGTGTGTGTGGTGTAGTCTTAGAATGCATGCCTAATGACTCATGTTTATATTTGCATGTCTGGTAGTCATTCATGGATCTTCTTAGAAGAAGTGACTACTCAAGTACTTTCTTGGCTTATTTTTATGCTAGATTTTCTATCATTTTCAGTTAATTTCTAAGGCTTACCTTTCTGTTCTCCACACAAGCTCGTTCCTAGCTATATGTTGTAGCCATCTTTCTTGGGATCTGATTTTCATGTCCATTCTCACAGTGAGGCCTCCTGATGAACAGATTCTTTTTATTTTGATGTACTCAAAATTATCAACCTTTTTTTTATCATTGATTTTTGCCCTCAAGTCATACAGATCTTCCTCCATATCACCTTCTTGAAGTTCTCACTTTTAGATTACAACCTATCTAACATTCATTTCTTAGTGGAAAGAAAGTTGGGATAAAGTTGTGAAAGTTGGCATAGTTCTTTTATGGACGTCTGTTTTTCAGCACCATACACTACAAAAACTGTTATTACCTTTTTACTTAGCAGCATTGCTAGGTGAGCTCCAGGGCAAAGGCTTCCATAAAGAGTATGTGTTTGGCAACATAATCCCAAGAAGACAAAATACAGAAAATGGGAGTGAAATGTAAAAAACAAAACAAAACAAGAAAATCACCACCACCACCAACAAGAAGCCAGTATATGAGTGAACAAGCAAGCTGGTTGCTGATAAAAGTCACTAGAGCTCAGTCTTTATGAAGAAGCCTTGAAAACAGTCTTGAGACAAAGGGAGGAGTGATTCCTTACTGAATCTCTGACTGGCCATACTGGCTCCCAGCACTGTTTGTATATGTGGATACATGTGTGAGGAGGTTGGAGCATGACTCTGAGGAATCTGTCCGGAGATTGAACTCAGGCCATCAGACCCATAGGCAATGACTTGTGTCACCAACCTTGCACATGCCATTTAAAGTATATATTTGTGATTATGAATAGGATTTGCTTGAGTCATTGATGGCACAATGTTTCTGGGTCTCTCCACAGCCATATCCAGCTGCACTTTTGTGCTTACCTTTCTTACTGCTACTCTTTTGTGCGCAGAAAAGTTTTCTGTTTCTTTCTCTCAGTTTCACTGAGATTTAATTTGTCTCAGATGGGGCATTGTACACACATACACACACACACACACACACACACACACACACA
>JADRCC010546946.1:0-10165 GCA_019843855.1 Hylomyscus alleni
CACACACATTTATTTCAGATAATACAAGTACCATAAATTGGTACTCCTAAACCATGTGTTTTATTTTAATTTTACTACAAGGATGAAACTCAGAGTTTGCTTTTCATTTGTAAATGTCTGCTATAGTGAAAGACACAGAAGCCTTTGGAAATTTCCTGATGTCTATGAATTGACTTGCCAGCCATGTCATCATAAATCGACACCCCTTCTTAAGGAATACAAAGGGAAGTAAATGGAAATGAACAGTAACTATTAAGTAGTTTTTATTATCGTGAAATTACTTATTTATTCACTTTACCCCTCTCTTCCCAATACCGCCTCACACAGACCCTCCACCATTCACCTCTCCCCTTCTCCTCTGAGAACAAGAATTCCTCCCTTCATAAAAAAATGGATTATTTTTCAGATGCTTCATTATTTGAATTTGAAGAAACTTGACTTTTAACCATACCCCTAAGTATCAGTATTCTTGTTTTTGTATAATTTTTTTTGTTGTTTCCTCAAGTTATAAGACTTCTGAAGTCTTTTCAGGTACTTACTATAAATGACTACCATCTTCTGATATCTTTCATAGTTTTCAGCCTTCTAAATTCTTTGCCAAATGGCTTGTGCTAATTTTCGAAGGAAGTAATAAGGCATTTTCATACAAGTTAACATCTTATAAGATAAGCATATTTTCAATGATTAATAGACTGTTTCCTTGGAGAAATGTAGCAATGAATTGTAAAGAAATATTTATGAAACCAATCAGTAACGTTAAACTTGTGCGGTCTGTATAAGTTTACTCTTCACTTTCCAGGACTGTTCACATAACATGTTCCTAACATGTCTTTTATCCCCACACTTTTGGACATTTCACATAGCGTGATGCTGCCATCAAAGTATTAATAAATTACTTCAAATGGTTTCTATCCTCTTATAGATTAGTGAATGATAAATAATACTCCCAGATTTGGATATGTTGATGTTATCCACTATAATCAGCTCAATTAATATTTTCATTTGTTATGGTCCTCAAAATCTAAATTGATATAACTGAGTTATCTCTCCTAAAAGGCATATAATTTTGAATAACATATCTGATCACCATCTACTCATTCAATCATTATCTCTGTTTTTCAAAATCACAAAAGACTCAGGAATTTAAAATAAAATATATAAATCTGCCGGACATGGCCAACAATTCTCTTGAGCTATGCTTGTCTCATTTTTAGGAGAAATTAAAATATAAAAATGGGTTACAGATCCAAAACACTTATTTTAACATGTTATCTTTAAATAAATGTCTGTGTTTAATGAATCGAAGACATTTTGTTCTGTAATACTTTCTTTGAGTTTAAAGAATCCATCCCACTATAGGCTCATGAAACTCAAGAAGTAAATAAACTTCACAGATCTCGGGGAAAAAACTCTGAAATTTATAAAATTTATGAGACTGCCACCCCATCAGTAATCAATAGAAACAGTAAAGGCTTGTACAAAGGAGAGAATTTATCATTCAGCTGTGTGAAGAATTCATGTACCTGTAAGTCATGCAAACAGCTCAAGACTTCCAGATCTTATGAATTATCACTTTTGCTTCAGGGGCCCTTTTGTAATTAACTGTCTTATAGTTGTCCATTTTCCTTTAACTCACACCAGCAAGCTCCTTGGTTCACGAAGTTGAACTTTGATAATCTCCTTGTCATTATTTCACGGTCTGAGTACATATTTGTACATAGATCCCAGAATCCTTATTGACAGGATTCTCAATAAACAAAAAAATGAAAGCAATCTAAGTAAGAAAAATTCTTTAAAAGTTAGAAATGAATTTGAAATCACTTTTTACAGAAATGGGACATTACTAGATATCCTACAATTCCCTAATATTCATCGTGTGCCCCAGATTAGTCTGAAATTCCTAGGAACTATTCTTATTTAGCCTTCTGAGTCCTAAAATCCTGGGTGTGAACCACCACAAGTCATTAACACTTAAATTTAATTCCTTTTGTTTTACCACTCCTAATGACAACATATTTCGTATTATGATAAGGTTAATTCAGAATATTCAATGTACCAACATAGTTAAAATGTACTTTAGAATTGCTTTCAGAAGTGTATACCATATCATTCATATTCATGACCATGTTGTTTCTATGTACATGAAAGTGTATTTGAAATTCCCACCAGGGAAAATTATTTCTGTATTGAAAACCCTAGGAAATATAAAACTTGTGCAATATAAAGAACTATATTTCTGTGTCATAGTTAACTCCTGAGAAAAGTTATCTAAATTCACTACATCAAGTATCTCTCCTCTTACCACTTCAAACAGGTTCCTGTCACCACACCATTGACACAGCTTTTATCAAGGGTATCAGTCACATCCACTATTGTTAAATACAATTGCCAGTTCTCAATGCCTGTTCTTACTTGACATGTCATTTTCATTTAACTTCACTAGTAATTCTTGCTCCTTGAAATGCATTTTTTAGTTGAATTCCAGGATGCTATATTATTAGCTTTTTCTTTCTTCCTGAATTTCCATCTTATTGGGTCTCTTCATCTTCCTGTTTTAGATTCTAACTAATTAATATGACTTCAAAACTAGAGTAATTCAGAGCATGTACTTTAATTATTATCTACTTCCTACCTAGAGGCACACAGTTGATATTCTTATGTATGACAATGCTTTTGTGAAATGTTGATTTTCAGAGGAAACTAGTTTCCATTTCAAATATTTATAATATTTTCAAATTTATTTATTAAGAGACAACCTATTTTTCCATACACTTTTTCCATGTTGTCTTTGCTATCCTAATTAATTACAGCCCTACCCATGCAGTAAACAGTCAAAATAGAAATGGCATCTTGATTTTTTCTTTTCTTTGACATTTTATTTGTTGTTTCACTTTTCACTTTTTTGACCAAGTTTTTATTTTCTGTCTTTTAAAACTATAATTTTGTTTTTTTTTTAACCTGAGGATGATAAATAAATATAGGCAACACTTGTTTTTCAGCTCTCTGCTATGCAGGAGAGGTCTTCTGAAACTCAAGCTACTGCAATTTTAAAAGAATTCAAAATTCCTAGTACCAACAAAGGTATTCTATTCAGGGTATATTGTTGGCTTTATTTTTCATAGTAATTTCAATACTGAAATTATTAACAGTGATAGCTTAAATGTGGCAATGTCTAAGGAAACCCAGTATTTTCTAATCCACAATTTTCACTATAAAATCATACAAGCACTCTTAAAACAGATAATTTGAGAACAAATATATCGTTTTTTCTTTTTTATTGGATATTTTCTTTATTTACATTTCAAATGTTATCCCTTTTTCTGGTTTCCCAACCAGAAACCCTGTATATTATTCCCCCTCTCCCTGCTTCTATGAAGGTATTCCCCTACACATTCATCCATTCCTGTCCCCCAACCCTCACACTCCATTACACTGAGGGCAAGATATCATATCTGATGTTTGCATGTCTATTAATACTTCATTTCTCTAGGAAATAGATTAATAGGATCTTCAGCTGTTGATCAACTTGTGTTAGTTTTCTAAATCTCACTTATATGGGAAACACAAGTTCTTCTACAAGATGAATAAAATACAAGCCTGGGGTCCACTTTTGTAATATTATTATAATATCATTTGTAAACATGTTGATTACATAGCCAACATTTAAATTCAAAATATAAAGATTTAATGAAAAATGAATGAGCAATCTAATTTGAGGAGTAATTTAATAAAAATTATGAATGTTTGCTAAAATACATGCTCTGTAATAAGACAATTTTCTTTATGTATTAATTTTGGAAACATATAATACCTCTTGAGTAAACAAAATGTGCTAAAAGATTAATTTCTAAATACAACAGCTGTACAATTTAAAATTTAAAAACATTCAATGCATTTTATGAATAATTTTGTGGAACAATATAATTTACCTATTACTCACTTAGGAAGTAAAAGAAACAGTGCATCTTTTGGTGGTATATAAAAATATGCAATGTTGATTTGTACACTTTATCTCTGCCCATTTCTCAAAGTTGTGTTGTTCTTTAAAAGTAGAGAAAATTCAGGATATATAAGAATATTTAAATGGCACAACCAAGAATCTTGCTAATTACTATTGAGAGATTGCCTTACAAGCTTGATATCACTCAGCTATGTCACATGTATGCCTCTACAGAAAATAATCGTTGGATTCTCTCTCTATTTTGTTAGTGAAACATTTACAGAAGGAGACTATATAGAAAAACATTCTAGTGCTATTATGATATTGCGTATCTAAAGAATTCAGCTAATAATGGGGTAATTTATCAGTTAATGCAAAATAATAGAATTAGTATCATACCATGTGGGCCTGGTGGCTTGCTGCTACAGCTGCAGCTCGCTCTCTCTCTCTCTCTCTCTCTCTCTCTCTGCTGTTGAAGCCTGGGGTGTGGCATGTTACTTAAAAAAAGAAGGCAATGTATAAATGAGATATTTTATTATAAGAAAGAGAAAATAGCCCAGTTAAACAGAAGCAAAGGAGAGGAAGGAGAGGAAAAGAAAAGGAAGAGAAAGGAAAGGAAAGAAAGTAAAAGAGCAAGAGGGCAAAAGAAGAGGACAAAGAACAGGAAAGAGAGGAAGGAAGAAGGCAATAAAGGAAAGCAAGAGGGTAAACAAAGAGCAAGAGAGGGAGGAGGGAGCAAACTGCAGTTTATATTGTATGAGGCTTGGCTATTTGTGGGGTGGGCATGCCTGGCTGTGGTCAGATGACTGAGGGTAGGGTCCAGCTAAAATGCTGGGAGCTTGGGGCATTGTCTACCTGATAGAGCACACATCTCTTGTCAGAGCAGTTGTGAGAGGTTGTGACTGAAATAGGAGCCAAAGACTCAGGAGTTATAGCCTAACTCCTTCAGCCCCCTGCAGGCAGAAATTTCCCAATGGAGCTTCAGAGTTCTAGGCCTATTTCTCGACTGAGCCTAAGTTGCCTGAAAAGAACACTACCTTACAATACCAAAGATTGAAAAACTAAAAATTGAAAGCTCATTGAAGCAGTGAATACAGAAAATGTGTTACATCTACACAATGGAGTACTACTCAGCTACTAAAAACAATGAAGTTATGAAATTCTTAGGGAAATGGATGAATCTGGAGAATATCATCCTGAGTGAGGTAACCCAATCACATGTGATATGCACTCTCTGATGAGTGGATATTAGCTCAGAAGATCAGAATACACAAAGTACAATCCACAAACCACAAGAAACTCAAGAAGGAAGACCAAAGTGTGGATACTTCATTCCTTCTTAAAAGGGGGAACAAAATACCCATAGAAGGATTTTCAGAGACAAACTATGGGGCAGAGACTGAAGGAAGGACAATCCAGAGACTGCTCCACCTAAGAATCCTTCCTGAGAGGCTCTGAGAGTACCCGACTAATACAGAAGTAGAAGCTCACAGCCATACATTGGACTGAATACAGGGTCCCCAATGTAGGAGCTAGAGAAAGGACCCATGGAGCTGAAGGACTTGCACCCCCTTAGGACAAACAACAATATAAACTAATTAGTACCCTCAGAGCTCCCAGGGACTAAGCCACCAACCAAAGAGAACACATGGTGGGACTAATGGCTCCAACAGCATATGTATAGCAGAGAATGACCAAGTCAGTCATCAATGGGAGGAGAGGTCCTTGGCCCTGTGAAGGTTCTATGCCCCAGTGTAGGGGAATGTGAGGGCCAATAAGCAGGAGAGGGTAGGGTGGTGAGCAGGGGGACGGGGGTTTGGTTTTTTTTTTTTTTTTTGATATTTTTATTTTATTTTATTATTTTTTTCTATTTTTTTGGAGAGGAATTTGGGAAGGGAGATATTGTATGACATGTAAACAAAGAAAATATCTAATAAAAACCAAATGAAGAAATAGGTAAAGAACTTTACATAACTGAAGTTCAAAATCAGTCAAGATAAGTATCATTTAATGTAAGAGTACCTAAAGGTGTGTGTGATTTTAATGCATAGGGCATTTAACTTACATAAATATGTGGTATATTAGATCTTATTTCTACCCAGTCTTCATTGCTAACCTTATCTTCACTTGTCACCATTTTATGCCACAAAACAAAACAAACAAGCAAAAAATGAAGAGTATTAACTATCCCTGTTTAATATCAATGTAAATTCCAAAAATATTAAAGCAAGGGTTAATGTTAAGTAAGAACTTTTTTTATTATTTCTTAAGTCATTTTGCATAAATTCTATCTATTACAAAACATTTTGAATAAACATGTTTAGAAGTTTGTGTGTGTGTGTGTGTGTGTGTATGTATTTGTGTGTGCATGTGCATGTGTGTAGTGCCTTGAGTTGATTAAAGGATATATTCAGTCGAAGAGCATTACTTAATTCCTATATTTGAAATGGGAATATGCAGTTTGTTTTTTCAACGCACTACTGTCTTATCAACTCTAAGTATAACTTTATAGTCAAAATAATTTATCAATAAAAGGCCTTCTTAGTAATGCTACACAGAACAAACAGAAAAGAAATTGCAAGTTTTAGCATATGAATTCATATTGGTTGAGATGCTTTGAGTAAAGAATTAGATCAGTTGTTTCTATATGTTTATTTGTTTAACAAATGCTTTTCTCAAATTTGAAAATAAACATGTATAGTTTAATAGTCACTTAGAGTATATTTCTATTGTCTTAGTGACTTATTGACTATACAAGTCTAAAAACAAAAATGTGAGAGTATTTTATTGTTTTTTCCTTATTATTGACTCCCTATGTGAGCAATGATTTTTGCTTTGAATATAATTCTTTAATCAGATCAATCATACTTGAAATTTTTAAAATGATTTTTTACATAAAGCTCCACATGTAAACTATTTACCTATGCCTCTGCCACTCCAATGTCTGTTTGGTTTATTAGCTATTTCTCAGATAGTTAATATTTGGTGGTCTGCAGAAGAAACATTTTAAATTCAGCTTGATATGAACTGACATATATGAAAGTGTCCTTGAAGCCTGTTATATTTAATTCTATCACTTTCATGGGTATCTGCCCTTTGTATTTCATCTAGAACAATCAAAAAACAGGAGTTTTTCTATGAAATGTCTCTCTTTAAGGAATATCTATAAAAGTGAACTAAATGATATCAAAGTTTATCAGTATTATATGACATTTCCTGAAACATTGCTCATTTACAAAGCAGCAAAACTTCTTTCTTGTTCATCTGATGCTTTGGTTTTTCACTGTGTGCCGTTAGTTCTAACTATAGGTTCTTTTCTCACTCCTCTTCCTCCTTTAGTACACCAGGCAGAAGTAATCCGTTCTACCATAATATCCAATAAATTTTGCATGAGATTCTAAAGAGCAAAGCTATTAGTACAATATGGGACAAAAGTCAGATTCACCAATATGATGTAGGAGGATGTATTTTTTGAATGCTTTTTGAAAAATCTAATGTTCTTTCTCAAATTCTGGTTCACTTAGTACGGTTTCAGAAATGATAGGTTAGTAGATATAGATTCACATCATTGGTAGGTATAGTTAGTATTTGAAGAAAATTGTTAAAATATTTCACAAATTTTTGTTAGACATAGTTTAAACTCTTAAATATCTATAAACTAATCTCTACTTACATCTATAATTTTTAATTATTTACTTAAGAAAATATTTTATCAACACTCCATTTAATAGACTTATCATTTCACAATTTTTATTAAATCTAATATAGAAAATATATAGCTTCCAATATTATAAGGTATTGACACACATTAATACCATTAGAGACTTGTCTTAAAGATATATATATTTTTTCAGGCATATCTTTCATAAACAACTAGTTTGTAAATACATTCATTATATTAATATTAAAAGATAAAGCAGGAGAAGCTTCTGCAATGGATACATATGAATAGCATTAAAATCACATTCATTTGGGAGATGGGCTTTTCAGAGAAGGCTCATTTTTAAAACGATCACACAAACAAGACTAGAGATTAATGCCACTTGCCAACATTAAAAGATGTCAGCATAGCAGAAATACCAGTGTTGGAGAAGTGGAAAAAGTAGAATTTCAGGTCTTGCTGGTCAGTCTATCTAATAGAACAATCTATGTGTTGATATATTTTTAGACTGCCATAGTCTGCCATGGCAGACTGTGTCTGAAAGATTAAGTTGAAAAAGAATAATGAAAGAGAAAGATAATCAATATTGACCTCCAGAATCTACATTAACAATCACTTGTATACCCAACACCTCCTTACTTTTTTCTCTCTCACCACTTACACATTCAATTACACAGAAAAATATATTAAAAGTTGACTTTATGTTATAGTTTATTTATCCATGTGCTTTAGAATTAAGAACATATTTTATTGTTGTTTTTAATTCATAAATTATTTTTATTTTTTATTGAAAATAGATTCTTCTCTTATAGAATATATCCTGACCACAGTTTCCTTTTGCTCTGCTTTTCCCAACTCCCACCACCACCTCTTCTCTCTCCCAAATTTATTACTTCTCAGATTACTCTTCTTAAAAGAGCACGACTCTAAGAGAAGATAACCAAACAAGTCCAAATACCAGGATGTGCTTTTATATTTTACCTACATTTCAATAGAAGAAAAAACTATGTACTCATGAAAATCTTTTGTTTTGTATTCAATCCTTAATATTGACTTTGAATTAAAATGAAATATTGGGAAAGGAATTCTTAAAACATTGTATACATAGTATCTAAACTTGGGCCTAACATTATGTTGATTCTTTAGTCCCTGGAAGATCTGGGTGATCCAGCTGACATTGTTCTTCCCAAGGAGTTGCAATTACCTTTAGCTTATTCAGCCCTTGCTCTTCAACTGAGGTCCCCGGGCTCAGTCCAATGATTGGCTGTGAATATCTGCATCTGCATTAGTCAGATGCTGGCAGAACCTCATAGGGGACAGCCATACCAGGCTCCTGTCAGCAAGCACTTGTTGGCATCAGCTATAGTGTCAGGTTTTGGTGTTTGCTGATGGGATGGATTCCCAGGTAAGGGCAGTCTCTGGATGGCCTTTTCTTCAGTCTCTGCTCCATTTTTGTCTTTGCCTTTCCTTTAAACAGGACTAATTCTGAGTTAAAAATTTTGAGATGTTTGTGTGGCCTCATCCCACAACTGGGAGCACTGCCTATATACTGGAGTTGTTCTCTACAGGTTCTCTCTCCCCTTTGTTGGGTATTTCAGCTAATGTCATCTGAGGAATGGTTGAGTGGTGACGCAGGTGTGGGTAAGTGGCTGAAAGAGCAACCTCATAGAGGCAAAGAGGATGGGGGATAAGGAATGGGACTGGTGGTTGCTGGAGGGGAAACCTGGAAGGATGATATCATTTGAAATGTAAATAAATAAAATGATTAATTAAATATTTAATTAAAATTATATATATATATATATATATATATATATATATATATATGAAGAATTTTTTAAAAATGTGTTGAATTTAGATTATACTACCTAATGGGTATGTCAACCCAACATTGGATTAGGGAGATCTAGTCTTTAATTATATTTGTGAACATATGGAGTCAGTAGTAATGTTCAGAATAATCTCCTTTGTAACAGTGCAAAGAGAGATAAGTTGAG
Organism: Hylomyscus alleni; assembly: GCA_019843855.1. Classification (NCBI taxonomy): domain Eukaryota; kingdom Metazoa; phylum Chordata; class Mammalia; order Rodentia; family Muridae; genus Hylomyscus; species Hylomyscus alleni. The sequence goes on from JADRCC010546946.1 coordinate 9,599, forward strand.
AGTAGTTTAGACACAGTGAAATCAATAGAGAAACAGCAAACCTCATCCTACAACATTGTTTATTATAATCCTGGGTCCTTATGACTGAGATGAAATGATGCAAAGCAGAATGATGTACTAGTACAATCACTGGTGGCTCTTCCAGTGGGTCGGGGTTCAGTTCCTAGTACCCACTTTATAACATACAACCATTTTTAATTTAATACTAGGGAAACAAATATTAAAGAATTCAAACTAACAAATTTGACATCTAATTACAGATTGTCAACATGACATTCACTTTACACCGAAGAACATACAATGGCTCAAAATATAAGGATAAAGCATACATTCCATGCAATTTGCTAGCCAAGTGAGAATAGTAGACTTTACATAAAAAAGAAAAAAGGAACAAAAATACAAAAGATATCTTAATAATGGTGCAATTGTTTACTGAAAGACTAAGGAAGCAAATATGTAGCTAAGCAGTATCAAACATTTAAATATTGAAGTACTAAATGAATTAAAAGATTCGAAATTTGCTTATGAACTTATGAACCAATTTGGATACTTAGTAGAAAGAACATG
>JADRCC010546958.1:0-10421 GCA_019843855.1 Hylomyscus alleni
AGCATGTTCTTGGGGTTTTTATTCATTGCGGGGGGTGTTAATTCCATTTGGGAAACAGCTCTGTACAAATAGGCTCCAGAACTGAATACTTTCCCTGCATATTCATCCACATTAGACAGAGAGATCCGGGCACAATAACCTATGCATAAGTTAACTTTTGGTTTTTAGTTCATTTCAGACCGTCTAAGTTTTTTTTTTTTCTTTCAACACTCAAAAAAACTTAACTTCTGGATTGAGAAAATGGCCTTGAGAAATTATGCAAAAAAATAAATAAATAAAGAGTCCTATCATCAAAATAATATTAAGGGAATAGGCAATATTTTGATCTTTCATGTCCTTGTTTGCTTTGAGTATCATGGCATTAAGTATATTCATAATCTTAAGGTGGGGAGGGACCCTATCCTGGCACTGAGATTAGCTGGGCCACAGGTACGTCTTAAGTCTTAAGCTGTGTAGGAAGGCTGATGTCAAGTCGAGTCGCCTCTACTGGCTCCTGTTCTGATTGGTTAGTGAGCCTGCTATTTAATCAATATTAAGTATTTTGCATATGAGCCTGGTCTGGAATAGTACTCAAGGAAATACTGAACAGCAGACATGCCATCATAACCTGTGTGTGTACATTTGTGTAGGGGTACACACGTAAGTGCAGGCCTGCATGTAGAGGTCAGAGCACAGCCTTGGAGGTTGGTCCTTTGAACTTTTGCTTGAGACAGTCTCTTATTGTCCTGGAACTTCACCACCTAGGCCAGGCTAGCTCACCACCTAGGCCAGGCTAGCTCACCACCAAGGCCAGGCTAGCTCACTATATATACAGATCAGGCTAGCTCACTACACGATAGCTGACCCAGAAACTTCCAGGGAAGCTCCTGAGTTGGCCTCCCACTTAGAAGGTGCATTCTACTACCACACCTGGCTGTTACGTAGGTGCTGAGGAGAGGCCCTCACACTTGCAAGGTGACTTATCTCCACAGGCCCCAAAGCCATGCCAAAGTTCTGCATGGAAGTAGTCTTAGAAGCACTGCTCTGTGATTTCTTTTTGTTTCAAGAGTTCTTATGTATCATTTTTATCCCCAAAGAGATTCCTCCCTTGGCCTCTTTAAAAAATTCAGTTCATTTCTATTTTTCATTCAGAAAACACAATGCTTATACCCAGCATTATGGGAAACTAAATAAAGAAGACACGTAGCCCTTGCCTTTCTGAGCCCCCTCTTGCAGAGAGAGGCAGACTGAACAAACGAAAGGATTCCACTGTGCAGGATGCCAGATGCAATGGAGTTATGCAGAGACCATGGCAGAAGCACAGACCAGGGAGCCATCAATCCTGCTTTCGGGGTTGGAATAGCTTTGTTAGCAGAACTCTTTAAAAACCTTTTCTTTTATGGAGCCCACACACGGCCTGTGAGGCGATTAAGAATGGAGATCTGGGGGCCGGTGTCATGTCTTATTTCAACCCAGTGTCTCCAGCGAGACCTCACACTCACACAGCCTCCTCCCAAGGGCCCTTACTGTGTGGCCACTGACTGCCTGCCCTAGGATTAGATCTAAGTGTCTCAAGGGCAGGGGCTTCATTCTTTTCTCTGGGAGCTTGAAGAATGGGTGGCAGATAACTACACTAGAAATACTTGTTCCACAAAAGTCTTCTCAATGAGAGTTTTGCTCAGTGAGTGTGTCTTCGTGTGTGTGTGTGTGTGTGTGTGTGTGTGTGTCTTGTCTGTCTGTCTGTTTATCTGTGTGTAGGTCAGTCAGTCTGTGTGTCTCTGTCTTTGTGTGTGTCTGTCTCTGTGTGTGTCTGTCTATGTCTCTGTGTATATGTATGTATCTGTGTGTCTGTCACTCTGTGTGTCTGTGTGTGTCTGTCTCTGTGTGTATGTGTCTGTCTGTCTTTCTGTCTGTGTGTGTGTGTGTCTGTGTGTGTATTGACTGTCTAATGTCTCCATCTCTCACTCTCCACTTTAATTTTTGAGAGAAAGTCTCCCAACTGAACCTCAACCTCACTGACTTAGGTAGACTAGCTGGCCAATGAGCTCCTGGGATCCATCCACCTGTCTCTGTACCCCTAGTACCGGGGTCCCAAGCACACATTGCCATACCGGTGCTGAAAATTAGACCCGCATATGTTTGCTTTTCTGACTGAGGCATCTCCCTGCTTCTTTCAGATTCATCCTGGCTTTTGGACTGAGATCCCCTCTCCAACAGCCATGTTGTCTTCCCTTTGGCTTGTTTCCTTTCGTTGGTTGTCCCTTTGGGTTTTCCTTACTGGGCAAGTGAGGAGACACCCTGTTTAGCCTTTGGAACGGTGATTTGCTTGGGGTCAGTCTTATTAAGTAGGGAGCTGGATGAAACGTATTTAATGCTTAGGTCTACCTGGCCTCTGAAATACCCAGCCTTAGCTGTTTTCAAGGGAGTCTGTTACCACACCCCCAGCTCCCATCCCAACTCCCTCCTGGAGCTCTTGCCTGTGCAGGCTCAGGAGCAGACCTTGTCATTCCTCTGTTCAGAGATGCTTTGCCCCAAGCCTCTGGGGACGAATTCCTCCCAAAGCCCCTGCTGCCTTGTGCATCCTTGTAGGTCCAAAGTTCTTTACTAGACAGGACAGGGAGCACTTTAACCATCAGGTGTCAGTGCTGAGAAAGAAGATGCCTTCCCTATGTGGGCAAGAAGTCAGCCACCAGCAGACCCAGAGGGTGACTTGGTCAAGTTGTCAGTCAAAAGGATCATTTTAAAACTGACCTGAGAGGGTAGCTTAGTGGGTAGAGCGGTTGCCTGGCATCTGTGAAGTCCTGGGACTCCATCCACAACACTGTATAAACAAGGTGTGGTGCTCCACGCCTGTAATCCCAGCACTCTGGAGGTAAGGGAAGGAGGATCAGAAGTTTAAGGTCACCCTCAGCCAATGGGATGTTTGAAGCCAGCCTGGATTACAGGAGATCTTGTGTCAAAAACAAAAACAAGCCTATGGTGCTACCTGCAGGGTACAAGCACAAAGGTAGAGAGCCCAGTGAGAGCCTGGGGGATGGGGTGGGGTAGGGTTGAGTGAGGACACCGAGGGCAAAGAAGTGTGTGTATGCAGCAGCCTGGGACTCACACAGAATCTGCTTCCGGATGTCCTGCCTAGCCACAGGATCACCCTAACTCTGCATAGCAGCAGGATATGTGAGATGAGTCCCAGCAATGGTCCAGTATCTGTGGTGCATCAGAAATCAGAACCCTTAGACCAGAACAATGACTCTTTTCGATGCATATTTGAATGTTTGGGGAGGGGGACAAGCCATGTGATACACTGCAGCTTCCAAGAGGTGGGAGAGATAGAGGACTGCGGAAGTGCATGTGCAGTGGAGAGAGGTGGAACTAGACACTAGCCAGGGATGCCAGGCGTGAGAGAAGGCTGCGAGTTCCCACCAGAGGCTATGGGAATGTGAGCAACCCTGTGCAGCCACATGAGGCCATGTTGATGTCCATTGTCTGTGGTGTCATGAGGACTACGGTGGTGCCTGTGGCCTGTGCTACAGCAGAGGGCCGGGTCGATGTCTGAGGTCTGTACTGCCACCAGAGACCATGCGGAGGTCCGTGGCACGTGCTGATGTAGGAGACCATGTGGAAGTCCGTGATCCGTGCTCCTGCTGAGTGTACAGGGCAAGGAAGATACTGACGCAGTAGTATCAATGACTGCCAACTGACAGTTAAGAAAGAGGGACATAGAAGGCTCTGTGACAACCCCTACCTCCACCACTCCACCCCAAAATAATTGCCTAGACACGAGAGAACTCTTTAAAATTGTAATAAGGATGCTGAAATGTAGCTCTCCACAGTTGATGGCTTCTGACAGGGGTGTGGGTAGGGAAGGGCTCAGTTGTCTCTAAGGGGTAGCCACTGGGAGTTGGACCATGCTCCAGTGAGTATATGGACAAAACAAATTGGACTTCCTCCTTCTCCTCCTCTTCTTTTTCTTCTTCTTTTGGGGGCATAGGTCACAAGAGTCACGGGCAGACCTGGAAGACTAGGAGGGGTACATGATATAAAATTCCCAAATAGTCAATAAAAGCATTATGAAGAGATAATAAACATGAGAAAAGGGAGGGGAGAACAAGACAAAAGCAAACAAGCAAACAAAAACCGTAGCTTTCTGGTAAATGACTGTGATTTAGAGCAACCCCAAATGAAGTCAATGGATTGAGATTGTCACGGTAAAACTTCCATTCCCCTGGCTTATCTCTGAAAGACGTTTCCTCAGTGGGTACATTTATTAAAATGAAAAATAGAAATAAAATCAATGCCGAATGCTTTTTCATTTTTTGCTAGAAGTAATATTCATCCACGAATACAGGAACTAATTAAAAGAAGAACGCTCCATTCATCTCATTAAAAGATGTGCACTGGAGTTTGCCTTTCATACTCCATAATGATTTGTAAAAATTTGTCATGGCATTTCTGAGTCTGATTAATTACTAATAATCACTATAATGGGTAACTAGTCCATACATTTTTAATAGTTAGAACTTTAGGCTCCCAGGAAAATTTTACCAATTATTGGAAACCCCCTTTTTTAATAATATGCAATTCAGTGATTAAAAAAACTTTTAAATATAGTATATATTATAGTGGATGAGATTCTATGTGTAGCTTGAAGGGGGAAAGGGATGTCATAAAATTCTCAAATGTTACAAAGGAGAGGGTATTTTTCTTTTAAGAATTATCTTTTTGTGTGATTTTGTGTCTATTTGGGGGATGGGGCTGCACATGTACAGGTGCCCACGAAGTCTAGAAGAGTATGTTGGATTCCAGGAGTCAGAGTTGCAGGCAGATGGGAACTGCCAGATATGGGTGCTCGGAAGCCAACTCAGGTCCTTTTCAAGGGCCTGCTCTTAACCTCTGAGCCCATTCTGCAGTCCCATGAGGAGTGTTTCTAAGGAGTTTCTAAGTGGGTGATCACATCTCCTTGGCTTCTAGGTTTCTCTAGATGTATATGGAAGAGGAAGCTAAAGCTCTATTTATGGTGGCTAGAAAGATGGCTCAGGAGTTGAGAGTGCATACTGCTCTTTCAGAGGACAGCGGTTCAAATCTCAGCACCCATTTCCAGTTCCAGCTCCAGTTCCAGAGGACCTGACATCTCCGCCCTCTCTGGTACCCACTGTTAGCATTCTGTCTAAACTCCACCCCACAGTTACCTGGCAACAGCCAGGTAGGCCTGACCCACTATAAAAGGGGCTGCTTACCCCTCCTCCCTCTCTTGATATCTTGTTCTCTTATTTCTCTCTTAGCCTCTTGGGCTCCTCCCTTCCCCCCTCCATTCCTTATTCCCTTCCCCCTCTCTCTATGTGTTCATGGCTGGCATCTACTTCTCTGTCTCTCTGCCTTTCTCTACCTCTACTACCCTCTTCACTCCCTTCCCCATGGCCTGAATAAACTCTATTCTATACTAGACTATTGTGTGACTGGCCCCTCAGGGGGAAGGGATGTCACACGTCCATTCCCCATACCTGACTACACACCCATATCTCCCTTCTCTTTATCTTTTTGTAAACATATCACCCACACCCAAATGCACACACTCCCGCTTACTACACAAATGCACATAACTAAAAAATGAAAATTTTGTTTACAGGACACTGAACATTTAAGTATAAACTTAAAATATAAGAGTCAAAATATATTCTGTGAAAATTCTAATAGTGGCTCACCACGTAACAGCCTGGGCTGCCCCAGAGCTGGGATTGCAGGTGGGTACCACCATGCTAGTCCTCCGTTTGGAAATGAAAGTGGAAACCGAGGGTCAGGGATATTGGCACCATTCCACTTGCTAGGAAGATGGGAACTAGAAGACCAAAAGAGGAACACTGGAGAAAGTGCTAGACCAATTGAATAATACCACCCAGAACACTTGTAAGGTAACAAATAGAATACGCACTTTAAAATACAAAATACAGTTTTTCAATTCCAGATGCCCATAGGAGTCCTCTGGACTATGTGAGACCTTGTGCCCCTGCACCCCCTCACCCCCGCCCCATTGTTTCTGTACATCGATGTACTTGGCTGAAAGCCTTGTCCTGGGAGCTTCAGCTCTTTCTCAGAATCAAATTCTGTAACCTAATGGGATACTGAGGTGATTCTTATGCACATTAAAGTTGGGGAAAACAGATTTCTAACAAGCTCCCAGGTGATGCCAGTGTGACTGGTCTTCCGCAGTGTACCGTGGCCACCAGGCATCCTGACACAGAGATGCTCAGCACATGGCCTCCAGACAGTCTCGGGCAATCCACAGACGATCTTGGGCACTCGTTGAGAGTGGACATTCCCAGCACCTATTCTGATGTGCACCTAAGTTTGAGAAGGCTGCGTTTGAGAGAGCCAAGGCAACCCCATCTTGTTAAGCGTCCCAGGTTAATCTAGAGCAGTGGTTCCCAACCTTCCTAATGCTGCAACCTTTTAATATAGTCTCCTCGTGTTATGGTGACCCCAAACCATAAAACTGTTTTTGTTATTACTTCATAGCTGTAATTTTGCTGCCGTTATGAATTATAATGTAAGTATCTTTATTGTCTGGTGGTCTCAGTCCTATAACAGGGTGGGTCAGTCATTACTAAAGGGCTTGAGACCCACCTGTTGAGAACTACTGAACACGGGTGGTTCTAGAAGGGTTGGTCAGTAGGAAGCTAATGCTCAGAGGCCCAGCTTAACGGAAGCTGATGGTGAAACCTGTGCCCCAAGCTCTGCGTGAAGGCTTCCTTCAAGTGTCAGTCAGTCAGAGGTACCTACTGCGTCCTCATGACACATACTACACAGCCCTGGTTGCAATCTCAGTGGTGTGCTGAGAACTAACTGCCTTACGGTATGTCAGAACTTCCCAGGTCTGTGCATGTGCGCATGTATGCAGCACAGCCCACATGTGGAAAACAGAACAACTTTCTAGAGTCTGTTCCCTTTCACTATGAGAGTCCCACGGATCAAACCCACGCCACCTGACTTGGCAGCAAGTGCCTTTATCTACTGAGCTATCTGGCTGCCCCACCCCCACCTCTGCCTGATTTTTGAGACTTCAGTGGGACCAAGAGTTTGCCAATCAGGCTAAGATGGATAGCCTGCCAGTCTAACAAATCTACCTGACTCTGCCTCCCCCGTGCTGCAATTACATGCATTCACTACCATGTGGGCCTTGGGGATAGAGTTCAGGCCCTCAGGCTTGCTGACTGAGCTATCTTTCCATCCCCAAGTTATTATACCTTTTGATGTAGCTGCAGCTCTGATGGCAGGAGGGTGCCCTCCTTGGGTTCTGAACCCTAGAGTTTCACAACAAGATAATCCTTAACTTCTCATTGTTGGAAAAGGATCAGCATTTACTCTGACGGGTCTCTGAACCCTGATAACACTGAGCACCAAGTGGCTGGGAACCAGAAGAGCCGCGTGTGCTCAGACCCTGGGGTGCAAGTACAGCCTATAGAGGGTGGAAATGGTATAGATGGGACCAGGCCCAGACAGATACGGAAACAGGAATAAGTCATATACAGGGTACCCCCAACTCTACACACTCCTTCTTAGCAAGGATGCCTATTCCCTGCCTCACAGCTGAAGCTCAGTGGGAAGGTCACCTTATCTTACGATTGTTGACTCAAAGACTTATATGTCATCTCAAAGGAGGCAAGAGATAGTTTCCCCCTCAGCCAAATGAGTGACCATTGCCTATGAACACAGATCTAGGTCAGCCCCAAAATCCACGTTCCAATGAGAGAACAGTCTGATGACGTTTTTATAGCCACAGCAACAAAAAGTCATACATCGAGGCACTTTTTCAAAACCACTGGCAGAAACATCTGGTAGGCAGGTTACAGCAAAGCAGAGAGACCTTGGGCACTCTCTGATGAGGGCCTTTTGGATGGTGGAAGCAAGGGTTTTTGTTAAGCTAATGTGTTCCAAAAGGTTTTGTTAGTTACAGCGTGTTGTTAGGTCAAATACAGAGGAGGTGAGCAAGGAACAGGCTATTAAGGGGGCAAAAGATAGCCCAAGATAAACTGTAATTTGGCTCCAGATCAGCAACATTCCAACTTTTCCACAGTTAGCCAATCAGCCTTGCAGAAGGCTCAGTGAAGGTATTTCTTGGAATGTTTTGTTCATGTGACAAAGGGACAGAGAAAAGAAGACCTTGGAGCTGATTCCTAGGAGGGTCCTGAAGAAATGCTGAGGGCAGCTGAAAATGCTGTCCCACCCTGAAAGTGTCCTGGCCAGCAGTCAGGAGGGACCTCACCCCCACCCCCACCCCCTGCATTGGTACTGTTGCTAGCCTGGCAGAAATGAAGGTATTCTAAAGAGATACTTAAGTCTCTCACTCTGACTGTCAGACTTTTAAAATAGTGGACCCAAAGAAAGAAAATTCCCCAGGAATCCCATGGTGAGAGAAGGAAAGGGCTCCAGCAACTGGAAGCAGTTGTTTCTAGAAAGTTCCAACTTGTTGGAATCCTTACATGCTGAGACAGTGAGTGAGTGTTAGGCAGGACCCAACCTTGGCATCTGCTAGCTTCTAAGTAAACTCTACCCTCCTTTCAGGACCCTAAGATGATGGCCTTGCTTAGTCTCATCCCTGGATCGCTGTGTCTATCTTCCCAGTGTGGCCATATCGAGTAAATCTCCTTTCTCTGCTTTCCACTATTAACTTGTCTCTTTAATTGACTTATTGAGAAATGGATGCCCCAACCTAGCTTGTTGGGGTATAGACTGTGACCCTCAAGTTTAATAACAGCACTGTCGTCTTCTCTCTCGTCCACCTAGCCTAGGTTCATGATAATAGTCCCCTGAGCCGTAGGCTCTGCCACATTAGTGGACCTGTGCCTTTGATTCAGCAAATGCACAGGGTTCCACGGATCACCGGGATACACTGTGCCAGCATGCATGATTGCCACCTGGAGACCATAAAGACCTGTCTACTACTTGTCTTCCCTCGAGAGGGAAGGGATCTATCTGAAACTCCCTAGCATAACATCATGGTTCTCCTACACTCAAACATGACAGTCATCAGGTTTTAGTTAGACTCGGGGTGGGTCAACTGAACGCTTGAGTGAGAAACATCTAGGTTGACCCATAAGAGCAGCCATGTCCACCAGCCAGAGAGCTGGGCCAAGGTGAGGGGCACCTTGAGCTGTCTTTTGATTCCCCAAGATCATGGTTCTTGGGAATCCTGAACCCATAGAGCAAGGAGAAGATGACATCACCATGGCCTCAATCTGAACTGTGCCTCTGTGTGTGTGTGTGTGTGTGTGTGTGTGTGTGTGATATTCTGATGCAAAATGTGCCTGCATGTTTCAGGTAAGGGGTCTGGGAAGAATGTGTGTCAACCAGAATAAAATCAGATGGCCCCAGGGCTCATTCTTGTTTCGCGGGGATGCATCTAGTAAATGCTGAAAGCACCTTGTCAGTTGGACTGATAAAAAATGCTGCTCTCACATATAGCCTCTGTATATCTGTATTAGTCGGGGCTCTCTAAGGGAACAGAACTGAGAGAATGAACATATATTAAAAGGGGATTTAGTAGATTGGCTTGCACAGTAGGAGCTGAATAGTCCAATAATGGCCATCTACATCCAGAAAAGCCAAAAACCCAGTGGCTTCGAGTCCCTGAGGCCAGATGTCGGCCTCAGCCTCCCAACCTGACACGGAAGGCTGGAGGACTCCTGGAGGGCCCTGATCATCAGTCCATGTTGGAAGGTCAAGGAAGCTGGGTTCAGAGGTCAATGAAGGATATAGACACACCCAAGAGCAGAAGGGAAAGCAGACGAGTGTACAGCCCTAGCCTCTACCCCTTTAGATTTTGTTCACGAATTCTGGGGGAGATCTAATGTTGCAACTCACCCTTCCTGGGCATGTTCTCACAGACCCTTCCAGGGGCGTGTCTCTTCGCTGATTCAGAATCCAACCGTGTTGGTACAGTTAGTCATCATTGTACCTTAGAGCACTTAAGGTAGAGAGCAGAGCGCAGGGTGGCCTACCCTTTTCTAAATCACATAGCGCTGGATGTTAAGCTGGTTTTGGTTCTTTGAGGGGGAGGGTTAAAAATTATTTATTTAGAGGCAGAGGCAAATACCATGAGTCGGATATGAAGTGAGAGACCATCCTGCAGGAAGGGTCTTTCCTTGTGCCATGTGGGCCCTGGTTTTCAGACTCATCCTGTCAGACTTAGAGGTAGTCCCCCTTACCCACTGAGCCATCTTGCTATCCTCCTGACTGTCTTAGCAAAGATCTTCATACACCAAAAGAAAAACAAGCGTCACTTTTATGGACTTTTTTTTTTTTGTTTCTTTCTGTTTACTCCAGAATACTGCAAGGTCCAGGCGCACACTGTTTTGTCTTCTAGGCCAAGTTGAATTTCTAGCTTCATATTGTCTATTTCCTAACTACGGACGAGTATGATTTATTAGCTTTTGTCTCCAGCTGTTCCT
>JADRCC010546975.1:0-10280 GCA_019843855.1 Hylomyscus alleni
AGGATGGCTTACTTGAAGAGGCACTTGCCACCAAACCTAATGGCTGGAACTCAGATCTCTGACACCTACATAGTAGAAGGATAGAGCCAGCTCCCTTCTGCAGGTTGTCCTCTGACTTCTCTAAGTGAGCTGTGGGAGTCTATACCCACACAAGAAAGCACACATACACAAAGGGGAAGAGTGAACCTAAGTAAGCCTTTTAAAAATTAGCACTCATAAATTACTTTAAAATTGTCAACAAAGCTAGCAGTATTACTACCTATAAAATACAGTGTTTAATTTAATTTTATGAATTATTCTTACATAAATCTAAGTGATCTGAACTTATGATCAGAAATGAAGGGGATTTTTTCTTCCTCCTTTTTATTCAGAGATGGTTAGATTCTCATGTGGTTGTCAGAAGCAGTTTAGATTGCATATATCTTTCGCCCAGCTTCCCCCACGGCACATCATGCTCAGCTCCAGTGAAATGCCACAAGGAGCCCCAGAACTTACATGGCTCATTAGTTCTTTTTGCACCCATGTGTGAATTTAGTTTTACTTAATCTTATCCCCTGTATAGACCTATGGAACTTTCATGGCAGTCAAGAGCCAGGACACCTCCATCCCTGTAGGACCCTTTTATAGCCATGGCCATCTTTCCTGTCCAACAGCCTGACTTCTGGCACAGGTAACCAACTTTTGATCCAATAAGCAGTTATTATTCTCCCACACGAAAATCAATCTACCAAGCGTAGTGATTGATAGTCAGGTAAATAGTGTAACCGGATGCTTAGGAGTTCAGGGGGGAACCTGACAGACTGGGTTCCAATCTTGATTAGCCACTGTGCCTTTGGGAAAGTACTGAAGAAAAACACAGTTTGTTCTTCAATAGCATGGGGCTAATAATAGAACTGTACAAAATATATGAGAGAGATTTGTTTTTAAGCAAGTGGAAATGTCTAACGTACAATAGATGGATATTATCATCTACGAGCTCAAGCCTGTGGAGGTTGGGCAAAATTCTAATCAGGTCAGCATGAGTTAAGTAATGCTATGCAAATATAAACACAGTATAATTCAAGGACAGCATGAAGGAGGAGCAATACATTCTGGCTGACTCAGGCTCCACAGAAAACTGAATATTTGTGCTGGCCTTTGAAGTATGAGTAAGACTGAAATGGAAGGGAAGGAAAGATGTTCCAGGCTGATAAGCAGCTTTTCTGTGGCCTGAGGCATGAGAGGGCTTATGCCATTCTGAGGACTGAAAGGCAGCAACAAAGGCTGCTGGGGCAGAGGGGAGCCTAGCCTAGGTAAAAGTTGGAACAAAGCTTTGGGGATAGCTTACAGGGTGAGCTCTAATTGGCACTCCAGCTTTGCAATCCCATGATAATAGAGCAGATGTAAAGCTTTTTCTAAATTGCAGCTCTTAGACAGTGGACGTCAGTTACAAACAAGGGCAGTCACATGCCTCACACAGTCCACATACTTACCTTGGACGCCCCATCGGGAACATCCTAAACAAAGGAATGAAGATGTACTGTGTGGATTCACACACCCACTCTGATCTAGCCTTACCAGAGCAGTTCCCTCTTCACCCAGGTGTCTTCAATCCCTTTCACCAACAGCTCAAACCATCCTGTCCTTGGCTTTCTGAAGGCAGCCTGTGGCAGAAGATGGGTGGTTCCTCCATTCTTCCCCCATCACTGGCAGTGTCAGGTTTGGGTCACCTGGCTCTTTGCCTTCTTCAGGTTCTGAGAGTGTTGATCTCTAACCCTGAGCCTGCATCAGACTTTCTCTGTTTTCCTGCTTCCCTTCAAAGCACCTCTCCTTCTGGGGCCCCAGCATCCCTACTTGCTAAGAAGCTGGTCTCACTATCCTAGGCCTGTGTAGCTCTCCAGCTGTCTTTCACAACTTAACTGATTCAATTTTGTGCTTTGAAAAATAACAAACTTCTTAATCCCCCAACTCCCTACCCAAAACCTTTTACATAATGAGACGCTTGTATCTTTTACAGTCAGAGGTAACAGTGGGTGTTTTTCTTACCTTCACCCTGTTGGGGTCAGCTTGTGAGAAAAACACAATAACAAGGACAAGGACATAGAGGGATGACATACTTTTTATTTAATGTGATAGGTTAATCAATTTAAGAAATTGTATCCGGCTTCTCACTACAAGGGGACACCACAGGAGAGGGATAAGCTGATGGCCTTGTCCCATGCCGGCCACCATCACCTATAGCATCCACATTTAATCCCAAGAAGTATGCTTTTGCTTTGTTCTGCAGTGCTGAAAACAAAAACAAAAAACATAAACAAAACAAAACAAAATGACCCTAGAACCTTGACATGCTAAACAAAGTACTTCTGAGCTCTACCTGAAGGCCTTTCTAGGAAGATTTTAATTGACTTTACTTTTCAAAAGTCTAAAAGTGCCTTAGTTTATGAGGCCTAGTAAATCCCCCAAGGTTCTTGTTAAAGTATGTGTTTGGGGTCCCTCCATGAACCTAGTAGTAATTAAGATTTTAGAGGATGAGACCTGCAAGGTGTATTTTAAACAAATTCATTACAAAATTCTGGTCTATGGCTGGGTGTCAGAATAATGTCAAAACCGTTAGACCAACGTGCTCTGAACACCTGCGTATGGAGCACAGCGGGCCAGCTTCAGGAAGGCCCTTACATCCATGTCAAGGCCTTGCATGCTGTGTGGATTTTTAGATAGGCTGTGATATGATAAGTCACACAGCTTCATCAAAGGGGTCAGCACTTCTAAGAAGTGGTTCCTGATGCAGAGAGAGACTCTGCTGCTCAAGGTTGCCTTGTCTGCCTCCTAGTCAATGGATAGTGACCATGTAGTATTGACATGGCCCATTCCACTGAGCTCCTGTTTCAATCTGTGACTGCGGAAGGTAGTCCTTTTCCCCCCAGTTCCTGGTACACAGTGGTTGCCCTTTAAATGTATATTCCAGAAAACCACAGTGTTCCAGCCACAACCAAGCGATGCTGATGTTCCTGTAGAGAGCAGCTTCACTAGACCCACACCTTGTGGGCTCACAGAACGCTGCAGATATTCTAGCCCAGAAACTGGACATTGTGTCTAAAATTCTCTTTAAAGATTGTCAGTCTTATGGGGGCATAGGAATGGATGCCAGATGCCTGAAGTTCTAATTATATTGCTGTGAGGTTATTTAGTTTGCATTTTAATCTTTTAAATTGTATTTATCAGTGTGTGTGTGTGTGTGTGTGTGTGTGTGTGTGTGTGGTATGTGTGTTTGTGTGAGTGTGAGGGGCTCATGTCATCATCCCAAGACAAAGGAGTTGACTCCAACATTTCCCTGGGGACTGAACTCATGTTATCAGGTTTGTAAAATAAGCACTTTTTTTTCTTTTAACCCACTGAGTCATCTTACTGGCCCTTAGTTAATTTATGGTTTTATGTTGCTGAAAGAACTAAGACTCCTACTCCTTTCAGAAGCCTCTCAAAAGATGGTCTTTAGACACAGGAAAATGTCCCGGTAGCTGATTGTTTAGTATGGCAGGAAAACGCCTGGTGTCCAGAAACTTTAAAGTAACTAAAATCAAAACACGTGAGCTCTGGTTAGAACGGGCTCTTCCTCCCTCCGCTTGCCGCAGCTGTTTCAATCTGGCCAACACCCCCTCCCACTCCTGTGGTAAGAAGCAGTAAGAATTTTATAATTTAGATATATTTTTCCTAAAAGAAATAAACATTCCACAAACGAGGAGTCTTTCTTATCCCGGGTCAATATCCAGAAAGCTGATATTCAATGGGCACGCCTAATAAGAAAGCCTAGGCTAGCTTGAACGTCGTCTATACTTGCAAACTTGTACGGGAGTCCGAGAGGTCTAATCTCCAGGCCTGTGGTACTTTCAAGTCCGTTCCTGTCTTTGCCCTTAACTCTGTATGTTAAGGATACTCAAGTCAATTAGGACTCTGAGGCACAAGAATCCTTGAAGCAAGCAGCAGGTAGGGCAGCCTCACACTCGGGGACAAGGGTCAAGAGGGCACCATAACCGTGTCCGCTCACTGCAAGCTAGGATGTGGGTTAGCCTGGGAGCCTCGCCTCCATTGCTTCTCTGCTCCTGTCCTGACTTTAGGGAGGTGACTAGTATCTGGTATCCTTGTGCTGCATTGAGGCACCCAGGGAGCTGCAGGATGGCTCTCCCAGCCCCCACCCCAGGTGTGCGGTTCCTCGCCCTGGGGGTGGAGTTGGGGTCCTCAAGCTCCAAGCTCCGGCTGCGCTCCCTGGCCTGTGCAGACTCCACACACCTGGCCACCCCACGGACTTCATTAAAGCCGCGCCTGTGGTACCAGGACTGGCTGAGGAGTGGGAGCCTGGGCCCTGGAACCTCCGGAGAAGCTCTGCAGGAGAATGCGGGGTGAGCACCCATGGGGGTTGGCTTTGGTGAGGAGGGTTGGCTGAGCCTGTGAAGTCTGCTGGTCACTCTGCCAACCTCAAGAACCTGTTTAGGTCTGTGGGTAGTTATGGGAAAGGGAGGTCACCTCACCGCATCCTTCTATTGAGGGGTCATCTCTGATTGCTGGGGATGAAGCTTGTCCTCAGTCTCCCGCTCTGCTCTAATCTAGGTTCTTACACCCTCTGCCTAAGGCCCAGGAGCTGAATAAGGTCCAAGTTTATGGAGTGCCTACTCCGAACCACGCTTATTACTGTGCTACAGGTTAATTACTGTTGCCAAGCTTCTTTGTCCCAGCGACCCTTGACGCCATTACTGCCGTCACCCTCGGGTTGCACCCCCTCTCCACCTCTCTGAAAGGGTTCTATGGTGTATTTAGAATTATCTGGAAAAGGCTCCTGGGCCAGGACTTGCCCCCAGCTTTATCTATTCTTAGAAAGTTTTTGTTGTTGTTGTTTTTAGAGGTAATATTCAAAGACTCCAGTTAGCGTTTACTTAACACATTTTCTGCTTTCGTTGGAAATGACAGCAGCTCCCTGAGGTGAATTTTCTTTTGTTATAAGAACTTGAAATAAGTAAGAGAAGTGTTCAGATTCCAGGAGGTGGCTAAGGGCAGTCTGAGCCCCTGGACCCCAACCCTGTGTGATCTTGGGTTGATTATTCTGCAAGCCTACCACTGGGGTGGGTTGGGGGGTGGGGGGGTGGGGGGAGTCAAATGGTACTGTGCTCCTGTTAGAATCCACAGCAAGCCCATCTGTAAGGGTTGCCCCAGTGTTGGAGAGGGTGAGCTTCGCAGCTGCTTGGACCCTTTCCTCACCTGCAGAAGAGTTGGACTGGGTAGAAGGAGAGGAGGGAGGAACCAGAACACGTAGATTGAGGGCTGGGGGGAGAAGAAGTAGGGAAGGTAAAGGCCTCCTCATTCCTGGGATCTGAACCCCTCTGATGGCTTCTGCCGGTGGTGCCTGTGCTGTGGAGGCCCAGGGTCCTGCTTTATCGCCTCTGCAGGCCATAGTGCCTTGCCTCCCTTCTGAAACAAAGGCTAGTCTGAGGAAAGCCAGAATGGCAGTCTGCCTGCTTCTCTTCCTATTTACTCCTCTCCAACAGTTGTCTATTAGAATTAGCAAACAGATGCTTGTCCCCAGAGCTTGCACCTCTGATGACTGGGGGAAACTGAGAAAATGTGTACTCGACTTTCCACTGTTCTCACATTAAGACCCCGCAGAAGTGCAATCGTTGTTTACATTTGGATTATTTAATCCAGTGATTCTCAGTTTGTGGATCATGACTGACCCCCTTTGGAGGCATCAAATGACCCTTTCACAAGGATGGCCCAAGATCACGGGAAAACATATTTACATTATGACTCATAACAGTAGCAAAATTACAGTTATGAAGTAGCAACAAAAATAATTTTATGGTTTGGGGTCACCACAACATGAGGAACTGTATTAAAGGGAAGATTGAAAACCACTTATAGCTGGGTGGTGGTGGCGCATGCCTATAATCCCAGCACTTGGGAGGCAGAGGCAGGTGGATTTCTGAGTTCGAGGCCAGCCTGGTCTACAGAGTGAGTTCTAGGACAGCCAGGGCTACACAGAGAAACGATGTCTCGGAAAAACCAAAAACGAAAACCACTTATCTAACCCATCCTCCTGACTGCCCAAGTTAAAAAGGTAAGCCTGGCATTCAACCCTCCTTTGGTAGACAGATGAAGGAATGTTTGGGGTCTAACAACAGATCAGCTACAGGG
This sequence comes from Hylomyscus alleni, assembly GCA_019843855.1. Taxonomy (NCBI): domain Eukaryota; kingdom Metazoa; phylum Chordata; class Mammalia; order Rodentia; family Muridae; genus Hylomyscus; species Hylomyscus alleni. The sequence continues at coordinate 6,163 of JADRCC010546975.1, forward strand.
AGGAAGGGGTTCTACCACCTAGTGCTGGGGCCGGTGGCTGCTGCTCTCCACAGGCCAGGAAGCTGGTGACAAGCCCAGGACTGCTGCACTGGAGACAGAGGGACCACTGCAGGATTCTGCCCCACCCATCCAAGATGACCAAGACAAGCGGTCCTCACTCCCCCGGGCTGGCTTGGGAAAGAGGCCACTGTCAAAGATCTCTGGGGAGTTAATGGATGCTGACACCTGCAGAGTACACAAGGCCCCCACACCAGCTGCATGTAGTTCTCAACCCCAGGAAAAAGGTTCTTCTCTCCCAGAGAAGAAGGCAGAGTCAGTGAAGCCACCATCCATTTCTGCAGTCCCTGGTAAGCCCAGAAAGCTGAACACCACAGGTTTCATATTAAACATCTTTCATGATGTTGCTCAGTATGTGCTATTCACAAATGTATGCTTTCTGAGTCAGGCCAAGCTGCCGGTCCCCTCAACTCTGGAGAGGGGGACCTGAAGAAAGAATCCCTGGAATTGACCTGTCAATTTCGGAAAAAGACTCGAACCCTGTACCGCTCAGGTTAGTCCCCAAAAGTAGAGGAAACAGTATGATCTGTGCAAACATTAAGGCCCGAGGAACTGCTGGAGTGTAGCTAGTCACTTTGCCTTGAATGTTTCTCTTTGTCCATGGCAAGGCCAACACTTCTGACCCCTGAAGGGAAGACCAGGATAGAAGATTCAAAAATTTATACATCACACTATGTATGAGAGAGGACGCCTGGCTCTTGGGTTGGGGCCAATGACCCTATCTACTGTGGCTGTATAATGAGCATCTCCTTTCTTCTCTCTGCTATGGTGGCTGATCTCCTCCATTAAATGTCTTTTTTTTCTTTTTTCTTTTTTTTCAGACCAGCTGGAAGAACTGGAGCGGATATTTCAGGAAGACCACTATCCTGACAGTGACAAACGCCATGAGATTGCCCAGATGGTGGGGGTAACCCCCCAACGAATCATGGTAAAAGGGACTGGATAAATTGGTCAGAAGAGTGATCTGGAAGCTGCTGGTTAGAACCTTCTAGGAGAGGCCATGTGCTCAGCCTCAGCTGAGGTAGAGGCTGAAGTTAGTCTCAGATGCGAGGGTGGCCCAACTGTTCCAAGGGCCACAGCTTTAACCAATTAAAAACAGGAGAAATACCACAGAGATCTTTTTATACTTCTGACCTAAGAGATAGCTGAAACCCAGGAAAGTGTCTCCACAGTCATGCCTAAGCCTTAGTCTCTACCAGCATTTTTTGTTTGTTTGTTTTTGTTTGTTTGTTTTTCGAGACAGGGTTTCTCCGTGTAGCCCTGGCTGTCCTGGAACTCACTCTGTAGACCAGGCTGGCCTCAAACTCCGAAATCTGCCTGCCTCTGCCTCCCAAGTGCTGGGATTAAAGGCATGTGCCACCCCTGCCCGGCTACAACATTTTCAAGTTGAGATGCCCTTACTCTATTCCTAGGTGTGGTTTCAGAACCGCAGGGCAAAGTGGAGAAAAGTGGAGAAACTGAACGAGAAGGAAACTAAGAATGGTCCTGCAGCCCCCAGTGCTGACAGCAGCCAGCGCAGGTGAGAACGGCCTCTGGTTGTTGGGCGTCCACACCAAGCAGAAGGAGTCCACACGGGAGTCCTGGGGTCTTGAAGGAGAATGTTGGGCATGGGGAGTAAGAGCTAGGGATATTGACTAATCCTTTAAGGGATCTAGGCTGGGCTAGAGACAAGGAATTGCAGGTACCTTGTAAATGGCCCGTTCCTTGCTCCAAGTCCGAGCTCTACGTTTAATAGCCACAAGAGAGTTTTCCTTCTTTCTGTCTCCAGATCTGCTCCTGAGCTCCTCGACCCTATGCCTACAGACCTAGAACCTGGCCCTGTTCCTCCAGAGCACATTCTGGATGCCTTTCCTGGTGAGCTTCCACTTTCAGAAAGGCTTTGGGGTATGGAAATGGAGATGAAAGCTAAGAAGACAGTTGAAACAGAAAGGCCACTCCGTAGAGGTGGCAGTGACCGCAGCCCTCCAGGGTTTTGTACCAGTGAGCCCTGGGTATTGATTGCACTGTCTGCCATTCAGCAGTGACCCAGCTGTCTCCCTGTCCCCATCTCCTTATGCTGAGTGCCCCTGTTTGTCATATTTTCCTAGAGCCCCCCATGCTGCTGACTTCTGACCAGACTCTGACCCCCTCTCAGCACAGTGAGGGTGCTGAGAGTGTGGCAGTGACTCCACTACTCCTCAGTCCCCCACCTATTCGAAGGACCAACCTTCCTCTTCCTCTGGGTCCCATTCAAACTCCTCAAGTGCTGCCTCCACTGAGGGACGTTCTTGGCAATGACAGCATATACAAGGACAAGTCCTGTGTGTCCTGGGACACTAGGTATGGGACCTGAGTTTATTTGTAACCTTGGAGAGAAGAAGGAATGGTGGGGTGGAGAGGAAAGGGCCGAATGGGTCAGGAAGTGGCTTATGTGATGGGGAGTGAAACCATGAGTGGATCTGAGTAGGAGTGAGCTAGCATTTTATAGAAATAGAGGAGAAACAAGGGGAAGAGTGAGCATGAGGTAGGAAGAGGAAGAGGCGATGCACTGTCCGAGGTTCGATGCTGCCACAGAGATGGAGAAAGGAATTACAAGGGAATGGTGTCTTCACTGGGTGGTGGGAACGAGGTCACTGTTACATCTCATTAAATACTCCTCTGTCCTCAATAGTATCACCTCACCACCCACCTACTCAAATCTGGAAGACCTGGGGCCTCAGGATTACCAAGCAAGCAGCCAGATGGGTTCATTCCAGCTCTCCCAGGCTCCGCAGCCACCCCTTTTTCCATCTCTGCAGTCCCAGTTTCCATATCTGCCCCCCTTCCCTTTCCCCATCCCAAGCTCTCTGCCATTTCTGCCACCGGAAGACTCTCTGTTTTCCCTTCCTTTTGGCTTCACTGGGGACTCATCACAGGACTATTGCCCAGGGCCCCCACCAGGTCAGATCTTGCTGCAGCCACCTCCTGGAAACATGGGTGAGTTTGGACTGGAAAACAAAATAACCCCTGTACATTTGAAGTTAAGAAAGGACAGAATAGCTCTGCATCTGGAAGGCAGAATGAAGCAAGTATGGGTCGTGAGCAAACCTCTCACTTGCCCCTGATCATGGCTATCCTGAAACTTTTGTTGGCCTGGCATTGGAACCCTAGTTTCATATTGCTGAGAGATTTGGTGACCACTAGAAACAGTGAACAAAAAGACGTGGTACAGAATTGGTAGCAGCTAATTATGCCAAGCTACATGGATTTCTTAAAACCCCAAAGCCCTCCACCTCATGCATGAATGAGTTCCATAAGGAGAAATGAAAAGAGATTTCCAGGTAGTTCTTGGTCTCCTTGGTATTCCAGCACTTGGCCTTGACCTGTGGTCTATGACGTCAGAGTTGCTAAACCACAGAGTACCTGGAATCTAGGAGCCTGTCTGATGCTGAGGGAAGAGGCTAGTGTAAATGTTTCACTCCGAGTTCCACTAGGAACCTAAGCCATGGTCCTGAGGGAGTAAAAAGAGACTTGTCCAGTTTACTCAGTGCCATTCAATGTTTAATTCTGTCCAGTAATTCTCATGTTCTTTGACTCCGACAGGTACAGGACCCTGGAATGGCCATTGTTTGCCAGAACCTCCCTTTCCTCATCCTCACTACCCACAGGCTCTGGGACACCCCCCAGGGGCAGAGGGCTACTTTCCTGACCTGTTTCCAAGTCCATATGCTCCTACTATGAGCAAGCAGCCTTCATTAGGCCTCAATGGGCTTCTTGAAGGGACTAGACCAGAGACGGGGTCCTCACTAAGCAAAATGCCAGATGAGCAGACTTCCTCTTCCCTTGAGCAGCCCGCACCAGAGGAGGTCAGAGACAAAAATAAGAATAACCATGCCACTAGAGCTAAAGAGTAGAGAGAAGGTCTTATTAGAGGCCTGGGGAGGTGGGGGGAGAACAGCACTGAAAGATGTGAGAGGCTATGGACTAGCCTGCTGTAGAGGTCCAAGTCTTTCCAGCCTGGGCTTAGAGAAGGAAGAGAGCTGCCATCACATTTTCCTCTTTACCCCTTAGGACTTCAAAAGAATAGAAGGATCGTGTTACTC
>JADRCC010546990.1:0-12891 GCA_019843855.1 Hylomyscus alleni
CCAGGATCTCTGGTACACTATCAAATGACTATGCTAAAAATCCATAGGAAGCAAGGATATCAAAGTCTAAAGGTGTTGACAATTTATTCAAGGGAATTGTAGAAGAGAATTTCCCAAGCCAAAGCCTAGAAAAGGAAATAGACACCCAAGACACAAGAAATATTTAGAATGTCAAATAGACATGGCTAGAGAAAAAATTCTCTACAACACATAGTCAAAATGTCAAAACTTAAAAGGGCAGAGGTTGTCATTCAGTGGTTGAACTCTGGCTACCACATGGGAGACCCTAGATTCAATCTCCAGAAACCCCTCCCCTAAAAAAATATTTTTTAAAAAGTATGATATTAAAACATGTTAGGGAAAAATTGCAGCTCAACTACAAAAGCTAGCATATCAAAGTAGTATCAGTTCTCCAGTCAGAAGTCCTAGATGCTAGGAAACTATGGGATGAAATATTTCAAGCCCTGAATGTAAATAACTGCAAATCAAAACTGCCATGCTGTACCCAGTGAAGCTAATGTCTCAAAATTAACAAAGCTATAAAAGCATTTTTTATTAGATGTTTTCTTATTTACATTATCTCCTTTCCCAGGTTCCCCTCCAAAAACAGAAAAAATAAAAATAAAATAAAATAAGAAAGAAAATTAAATTAAAAAAAAGTAAAAAAAAATCCCCATTCCCTCCCCCCTCCCCCCGCCCCACATCCCACCCCCCTCCTGCTTACTGGCCCTGGCATTTCCCTACACTGGGGCATAGAACCTTCACCAGGTCAAGGTCCTCTCCTCCCATTGATGACTGGCTTGGCCATCTGCTGCTATACACATGTTGCTGGAGCCATAAGTCCCCCCATGTGAACTCTTTGGTTGGAGTTTTAGTCCCTGGGAGCTCTGAGGATACTAGTTAGTTCATATTGTTGCTCATCCTAAGGGGCTGCAAACTCTTCAGCTCCTTGGATCCTTTCTCTAGCTTCTTCATTGGAGACCCTTGCTCAGTCCAATGGATAGCTGTGAGCCTCTACTTCTGTATTACTCGGGTACTGTCAGAGCCTCTCAGGAGACAGGTATCTTAGGCACTTGTTGGCATCCACAATAGTGTCTAGATTTGATGACTGAATATGAGAAGGATTCCCAGGTTGAGCAGTCTCTGAATTGTCCTTCCTTTATTCTCTGCTCCATAGTTAGCCTCTACAACTCCTTCCATGGGTATTTTGATCCCCTTTTTAAGAGGGAACTAAGTATCCTCACTTTGGTCTTCCTTCTTCTTGAGTTTCTTATGGTTTGTAGCTTGTACTTTGTGTTTTCCGATCTTCTAGGCTAGTATCCACTTATCAGAGAATGCATACCATGTGTCTTCTTTTGTAACTGGGATACCTCACTCTGGATGATATTCTCCAGATCCATCCATTTCCCTAAGAATTTCATAAATTCATTGTTTTTAATAGCTGAGTAGTACTCCATTTTGTAGATGCACCACATTTTCTGTATCCATTCTCTGTTGAGGGACATCTGGGTTCTTTCCAGTTTCTGGCTATTATAAATAAGGCTGCTATGAACATAGTGGAACATGTGTCCTTATTACATGTTGGAGCATCTTCTGGGTGTATGCCCAGGAGTTGTATAGCTGGATCCTCTGGTAGTACTATGTCCAATTTCCAGAGGAACCACCAAACTGATTTCCAGAGTGGTCGTACCAGCTTGCAATCCCACCAGCAATGTAGTAGTATTCTTCTTTCTCCACAACCTCTCCAGCATCTGCTATCACCTGAGTTTTTTATCCTAGCCATTTTGACTGGTGTGAGGTGGAATCTCAGGGTTGTTTTGATTTGCATTTCCCAATGACTAGCGATTTTGAACATTTCTTTAGGTGCATCTCAGTCATTCAAGAATTCTTTGTTTAGCTCTGTACTCCATTTTTTAATAGGGTTATTTGGTTTTCTGGAGTCTAACTTCTTCAGTTCTTTGTATATATTGGATATTAGCTCTCTATCAGATACAGGATTGGTAAAGATCTTTTTCCAATTTGTTGGTTGCTGTTTTGTCCTATTGACTGTGTCTTTTGCCTTATATACAGCAAACCAGTAGCCAACATCAAAATAAATGGAGAGAAACTTAAAGCAATCCCACTAAAATCAGGGACTAGACAAGGCTGCCCACTCTCTCCCTACCTATTCAATATAGTACTTAAAGTCCTAGCCAGAGCAATTAGACAACAAAAGGAGATCAAAGGGATACGAATTGGAAAGGAAGAAGTCAAATTATCACTATTTGCTAATGATATGATAGTATACTTAAGTGACCTCAAAAATTCCACCAGAGAGTTCCTAAACCTGATAAACAACTTCAGCAAAGTAGCTGGATATAAAACTAACTCAAGCAAATCACTGGCCTTCCTCTACACAAAGGACAAACATGCTGAGAAAGAAATTAGGGAAACAACACCCTTCATAATAGTCACAAATAATATAAAATACCTTGGTATAACTCTAACTAAGCAAGTAAAAGATCTTTTTGACAAAAACTTCAAGTCTCTGAAGAAGGAAATTGAAGAAAATCTCAGAAGACTGAAAGATCTCTCATGCTCATGGATTGGTAGGATTAATATAGTAAAAATGGCCATCTTGATGAAAACAATCTACAGATTCAATGCAATCCCCATCAAAATTCCAACTCAATTCTTCCCAGACTTAGAAAGATTCGCAAATAGCAATTTGTAAATTCATCTGAAATAACAAAAATTCAGGATAGCCAAAACTATTCTCAACAATAAAGGAACCTCTGGTAGAATCAACATCCTAGACCTTAAGCTGTACTACAAAGCAATTGTGATAAAAACTGCATGGTATTGGTACAGAGACAGGCAGGTAGATCAATGGAATAGAATTGAAAACCCAGAAATGAACCCACAAACCTATGGCCACTTGATCTTTGAAAAAGGAGCTAAAACCATCCAGTGGGAAAAAGACAGCATTTTCAACAAATGGTGCTGGCTCAACTGGCAGTTAGCATGTAGAAAAAGGCTAATTGATCCATTCCTATCTCCTTGTACAAAGCTCAAGTCCAAGTGGATCAAGGACCTCCACATAAAACTAGATACAAATAAACTAATAGAAAAGAAAGTGGAGAAGAACCTCGAGCACATAGGCACAGGGGAAAATTTCCTAAACAGAACACCAATAACTTATGTTCTAAGATCAAGAACCAACAATTGGTACTCTATAAAATTGCAATAAAAGCATTTTAAGAAAACCACCAACTAAGGAATTTCAGCCAGAATAAGGAAAACAAATAAAGGAATACTAGACATAGAAGAAGAAGAGTCTGTTCAGAAGAGAATGCAAAAGAATATGACTCTAATACTTGAACACAGAATTCGAAAGTAATCCATCATGTCCAATCCAGTACAAAATTGGACACCTGCCACTAGTAACAGAAAGACAGAAAAAGAAAAAAGAAAAAAGAAATAATAAGTTACAACTGGAAGATCAACTAACAAAACTATAATTAAAAAGAAACCATTCTGAATAAGAACTCTAAATGTAAATTGCTTCACTCACTCATAATTTAGTACATGAATAAAAACTGCCTGGACTAAAAAAAGAAAATGCAATTATCTGCTGACTCCTCCAAAAACCTATCTCATTGGCAAGGATGTCCTGAGCATCAAAGGATGACAGTCCAGCCAGAAAAAAATAATAATAAGCCAAGCTGGTATCCCTATTGTGATAAAGTAGGAGCAAAACCAGTAGGAGAAGAAAAGCAAGCCATTACATATTAATAAAGGGAACATTTCATCAAGAAGATAAAACAATTGTAAATATTTATGCACTGGATGTTAGGGTTCCCAATTTCATAAAGCAAACACTAAAAGATGAAAGGTCAGATCCATCCAGATACAATGATTGTGGGAGACTTCAACACCCAACTCTCATCAGTACATAGGTCATCCAAACTAGAAATCAACATGGTTATATATCAAGTGGACTTAACAAATAATCTACAGAATATTCCACCCAGCAGATGCAGACTACACATTCTCCCAAGATCAACAGAACTTTCTTGAAAACTTGTCAACTTATTGCCACAAAGCAGCCTTAGCAACCACAAAAGAACTGAAATAATTCTTTATATCATGGCATGGTGGAATGAAGCTAGAAATCAATATTGGAACTATACAGATGCTAAGAGATTGAACAAGATATTCTTGAATGAATGGGGGGGGGTGTAAAATTCTGAGAATAAAAGAAAACTGAAAGTATAATTTGCTAGAACGAGAATACAATTAAGGCAGTTATGAAAGTGTTTGATTTGCATATTTGTTTAAAAGAGAGAGGACTGGAGAGGTGGCTCAGTAGTTAAAAGTTCTCCTGCACAAGTGAATATCTAAGTTTGAATCCCCAGAACCCATTTAAAAGACAGATACAATAACGTGGATCTGTAATCCTAGAACAATTACCAAGAGACAGAAGGCAGAGAAAATTCCTAACAAGTCAATTGCCTGGAGTACACAGTGGTAAATGAGGCAGAGAGAGAGAAGAACATATACCAGAAGTTGTCTACTAAGCTCCATACACAAATTGTGGTATTAACATACCAAAATATACACAGTATACACATAAACATACATAGAATGAGAGACATGTTGGCTCCCTCCCTCTCACCCCCCAGCCTTAGCTCCTCAGCAGAGCTGACAGCCTGAGCCTGAAGGCGGCCACCTGCTGGGGCTTAACAATGGCCCACTACACTGCAGTTGCCTTTGAAGACAAGAGGCTGGAAGTTACACCTAGCTGCTGACACAGTTACTTGCCTGAGGACTCGCCTACTTGCCAACATGCCTACCTGCTTGAGAACTTTGAGTTTCCAGAGTTTGGCATCTCTTGTCTGCTGCCTTGTTTACGTTATGTATATACCTTGTGCCTGGAGATTTTTGGTTTCAGTATTGCCTGCCTATAAATGTTCAAAATATCCCCAAGTAAAGAGAGGCCTTGATAACCTTACTTGGCATCCATGTCTCTTTGTTCTCAACCCGTTTAATCTAACACTGTAGTTGTGTGTGGAAAATGTTGTGCCAAGCCACACTGCAGGTGGGTGACTATTTGGTCTGGAATTCAGAATGGTGGTAGCCTAGCAAGAAATCAGCAGCATAGCCGGGCGGTGGTGGCGCACGCCTTTAATCCCAGCACTTGGGAGGCAGAGACAGGCGGATTTCTGAGTTCGAGGCCAGCCTGGTCTACAGAATGAGTTCCAGGACAGCCAGGATACACAGAGAAACTCTGTCTCAAAAATACAAAAAAAAAAAAAAAAGAAAAGAAAGAAATCAGCAGCACGAAACGCTCAGTCAGGTAACCCAGAATGGAATCTAGATATGCTATTGGGAAAGGAACAGTATGAAGGAAATGGTAGACAAATTGATTATCCCGCCGGAGCGTTTGCTCAAATTGCAATGGCAGCAAGAAAAGCTTGGGTACAATTACCTATGAAAGGTGAAGGTAGTGGGAGTCTAGCTGGTATCCGGCAGGGGACAGAGGAACCTTTTCAGAATTTTGTAGCTAGATTGCAGCAAGCTGCAAGCAAAACTCTTGGAACTTCTTATACAGATGGTTCGCTCATCACAAAGTTAGCCTATGAGAATGCTAATTCAACGTGTAGAGCAGTTATTCTGCCACACAAGGGCCAAATGGATTTATCTGGATATATTCGCCTTTGTTCAGATATTGGACCTTCCTATAATCAGGGTTTAGCTATGGCAGCGGCATTGCAAGGCACTACTATTCCAGACTTGCGGAAGTATCAACTATTTTAAAAATGAGTGTCCTAAGAAATCAGGAAGTACAAACAGGCAACAATCAGGAGCTGTGCCGAGAGTCTGCGCTCGTTGTTGGAGAGGAAAACATTGGGCCAGAGACTGTCGAATTAAAAAGAGCTTTCAAGACAATACCTGGTTGGGAAATGAGTCCAGGGGCCAGCCCCAGGCCCCTTTCTTAAAACAACAGGCAGCATATGGGGCCATGAGGCTGCCGTCAAGCCAGGAAGATCTGTATCTGAGCTCTTCAGAGTAACCTCATCTGCCACACAGTACTAATGCCAGAGATGGGAGTTCAAATTCTATCCACTGGAGTTTTGGGGCCTTTACCTTCAGAAACTAGGGGATTTGTCATAGGAAAAAGTAGCACAATTATGAATGGATTACAGATTTATCCAGTTGTTATTGGCTGCGATTATCAGGGAGAAATTAAGATTATGGCTTCCTTGCCATAATCATTACAGTACCTGATAATCAGAAAATTGTGCAACTTATCTTAGTCCTTTTGTATCCGATGTCTTCAAATGCTATTAATAATGAGAAAAGACAGTTTTTTTGGTTCTCCTGAAGTATTTTTCGTACAATCTATTACTAATAAAAGACCTAATCTTAAATTAATTATTGAAGGAAAAAGTTTTGAAGTTTTAATAGATACTGGAGTGGATGTGACCATTATTAGAGGCCAAGATTGGCCCTCAAGTTGGGCTGTGACTGAAACAATCACTCATCTCCAAGGAATTGGCTATGCCAATAACCCAAAACAAAACTCTAAGCTTCTAACCTGGAGAGATAAGGAAGGTAATTCAGGGCAGATCCAGCCGTATGTTAAGTCAAATCTGCCTGTTATTCTGTGAGGGAGAGATCTGTTATCACAGATGGGGCTGGTTTTGTGCAGCCCTAGTGAATTAGCTAATAAGCAGAGGTCCAAACGAGACATTAGAACATACAGAGGCCATAAGCCTCGATCTAATAGTAAAGGTTTGAAACATTTTCCATGATGGCCACTATCTTGCCTGTGCCCCATGCAGATAAAATTCAGTGGATTAATAATATTCCAGTGTGGGTTGATCAGTGGTCTTTATCTCAAGAATAAGCATCTTCTTTGCTAGTACAGGAGCAATTAGAAGCAGGACATCTGAGGGAATCCAATTCCTCATGGAATACACCTATATTTGTTATCAAGAAAAAGTCAGGTAAATGGATACTACTATAAGATTTAAGAAAAGTAAATGAAACTATGGTAGTTATGGGAACATTGCAGACTGGACTGCCGTCTCCAGTGGCAATTCCAAAAGGATTTTACAAGATAGTTATGAATTTAAAGGACTCTTTCTTTACAATTCCTTTGCACCCTGAGGATTGTGAGAGATTGACTTTTAGTGTTCCATCTGTTAATTTTAAGGAACCTATGAAAAGATATAGTCCTATGTTATGTCAGAAGTTTGTGGCACAGGTCATTGACCCTATAAGAAAAAAATGGCCAATGATATATATTATCCACTACACAGATGATGTCCTATTAGCAGGAAAAATTCCTCAAGATGTACTTTTATGTTATAGAGACTTACAAGTTGCCTTAAATGAAAAGGGACTACAGATAGCTCCAGAAAAGGTGCAAACTCAGAATCTGTATAATTATTTAGGCTTTACACTCATGGATCAAGCTGTTATTCCCTAAAAGATAGTTATTCATAGAGACAAATTAAAAACCTTAAATGATTTTCAAAAATTATTAGGCGATATCAATTGGCTTTGTCCCTACTTAAAGCTTACTACAGGAGATTTGAAACTCTTATTTGATATTCTCAGAGGTAATTCTGAAACCAAATTCTCCTAGATTTTTAACTAAAGAAGGAATATCAGCTTTATAACAGGTAGAAAAAGCTATTGAAAATCAATTTGTTACTTACATAGATTATTCTTTACTTTTACACTTATTAATTTTCAACACAACTCATGCTCCCACAGCATTGTTGTGACAGAAAGCACTTCTAATGTGGATACATTCAAGGATATCTCCTAAACGTAATATATTGCCATATTATGAAGCTGTGGCCCAAATAATTGTGCTTGGTAGAAAGCAAGCGCTGACTTATTTTGGCAAAGAGCCAGATGTTATCATTCAGCCTTTTACTTTGGAGCAAGACTCCTGGTTAAAACAGCATAGCACAGAATGGTTGATTGCTCAGATAGGATTTCAAGGAATTATAGATAATCATTATCCCCAGGATAAACTGATAAAGTTCGTAAATGTGCATGAAGTAATTTTTCCTAATGTAACTTCCTTACAACCTTAAATAATGCCTTTGTGGTATTTACTGATGGTTCCTCTAAAGAATGAACTGGATATCTCATAAATAATGAACATAAAGACTCCTGGTCTCTCAGCTCAATTAGCTGAATTAACAGTAGTATTAAAGGTGTTTCAAGCTGTACCTGATGCTTTTAATCTCTACATGGACAGCTTTTATGTGGCCCAATCAGTGCCCTTATTAGAGACATGTGGTACATTTAATTTGAACACCACAACAGGAGCCTTATTTTCTCAATTACAAAGGATCATTCTTGCACAAAAAAAAAATCAGTTTTCTATTGGTCTATACAGGCTCATTCTGGCCTACCTGGGCCATTAGCCAGAGGCAATAATCTTATTGACAGGGCTCTGGTAGGAGAGGTTTTAGTTTTAGATCCTGTGGCCTTAGCTAAATGGGATCATGATAAATTCCATCTGTCTAACCAGAATCTGAGGCTCAAACATAAGATTTCCAAAGAGCAAGCAAGAATGATTGTTAAACAATGCCCTAAGTGCATTATTTTATCTCCAATTCCAGATTTAGGGGTGAACCCAAGAGGCCTTATGCCCAACCATATTTGGCAGATGGATGTAACTCATTATTCAGAATTTGGAAAGCTTAAATATATACATGTCTGTATTGACACTTGTTCAGGATTTATGTTTGCGTCCATGAATACAGGAGAAGTCTCTAGAAATGTAATTGATCATTGTATACAAACATTTAATGTTATGGGCTTACCCAAAGAAATTAAGACTGATAATGGACAAGGTTACACTGGCAAAAACTTTATGTCTTTTTGCAAGGATTTTGGCATTAATCATAAAACTGGAATCCCATATAATCGTATGGGATAAGGAATTGTTGAGTGAGCACATCGCATGCTTAAACACTGGATTTTGAAAATGAAGGGAGGGAATCTATTTCCTCTGAAATCTCTAAAGACACACCTTGCCTTTATGCTTTTTGTTTTGAATTTTTTGCAGACTGACATCAAAGGTCAGTCTTTGGTGGACCGACACTTGCATCTTGACACTTCAAGTTCATATTCCATGGTAAGATGGAGGGACCTGCTCACCAATGCTTGGCATGGACCAGACCCTGTTTTGGTCTGGGGCAGAGGGTCGGTGTGTATTTTTTCTCAGAAAGAGGATGGAACACAGTGGCTTCCTGAAAGGTTAATACTTCAAGTGGATGCAGATCCACAGCCTTCCTAGCAAATATGCTTAAACGCACTGCTATAAAGTCTTTTTTCTTTCGTTTTCTTTTATTTTAAGCTTTTATTTTCTGTCAGCTCTGAATTTGCTTCTTCCCGCTTGATCTAGAAAACTGCTTACTCCCAAAGCTAAACGAACAATTCATACACAGGCTCACTCTGTGAGCAAAGAGGTTCTGGCTACCTCTACAATGTTAGCATTCCAAAGGCTAGTACAATCCCGAGTCGATAGCCTGACTTACTAGTGGTCTTCGCTACCTCTGCAGTTTCAGCATTCCAAAGGCTAATGCAAATACCAAGTTTGCTGGCCTAACTTACTAATTTGCCTTTGAATTGAAACCTGTTCCCTAGGCAACCATCTCCAGCACAAAGGTGAGCAACCTTTCAAGGACTTCAAAGAAAGCTACTTACAGAGAAACTGTGGCATTTCTTGGACTTGCAGGCATTAAAGGCATATCTTGGCATTAGCTACACGGATGGAGAGTGCACTTCAGAAGCCTGTCTCATCACATTAAGTCTCTGGCAGTAATCGACCTAAGACAGAGGCACGTGTCAAGTGGCTGCGTTTAGGCTTTTTTTTTTTTTTTTTTATAAAAACACGTAATAAGCCCAGTTTGCAGTGTCAAACTAGCTACACGTCACCTTGATGACGGGTAAGATGCCAGCCAGTAGAAAATACACAGGTTATTTCCATCAAAGCACTGTAAATATTCTTGTGCAAAACTCTGTGCCGTTTGATATTGCATTGGTCCTGCTTTTTGTCTAATAGACAAGGGGGAGATGTTGGCTCCCTCCCCCCCCATGACAGCCTGAGCCTGAAGGCAGCCACCTGCTGGGGCTTAACAATGGCCCACTACACTGCAGTCACCTTTGAAGACAAGGGGCTGGAAGTTACACCTAGCTGTTGACATGCCTACTTGCCTGAGGACTCAACACCCCTACCTGCTTGAAAACTTTGAGTTTCCAGAGGTTGACATCTCTTGTCTACTGCCTTGTTTACATTATGCATATACCTGTGCCTGGAAATTTTCGGTTTCAGTATTGCCTGCCTATAAATGTTCAAAATATCCCCAAAAAAGAGATGCCTTGATAACCTTACTTGGCGTCCAAGTCTCTTTGTTCTCAACCTGTTTATTTTCCAGGTCTGTATATAACCTCCGGCCAAAGCAAGCACAGACCCGAGTGGAGCTGCAGGCCAGTTCCACTCAGAGACAGACAGACAGAAAAATTTAAGACTCAGAAAGATTTCAAATACAGAATTTAGCATTATACCTTGACATCCTAGAAAAACAAGAACATTATAACTCTAAAAGTAGCAAATGACAAGAAATAATACAGAGACCAGGACATGAACTAATAAAATGGAGATGAGGATGAATGCATAGATGAAAAGAATAAAACTTTATGTCCTAGCAAGAGTTAAAGAGAGAAAATGAGTCTGCTACATATTTTTTAAACCTCAAAGCTCAACCCCAGGACACACGTTCTCCAACAAGGCCATATCTCCTAATCTTTGTAAACATTTCAAATGGGGATCAATCATACAAAAATGTGAGCCTATGGAAAGCATTCCCATTCAAACCACCACTCCAATACTTCTCAAACTTTTTCAGGTAACAACAAAATGAAAAGATGCTGCAAAAATAATTCTATGAGACAAGTATCACCTAAAACTAAAGTATGATCCTAATATGTAAGGACATGCATTATAAAAGAGAACTATAGACAGATTTCTCAATAAACATTGGAAAAAAGTTCAATGAATGAAACTAGTTAAAACTATTTTCAAGGCAGAAGCAGCAGAGCAGCTGGGACAGGGTCTTTGCTCCACCTACACCCAGGAGGTACACCTGTTCCACAGCCCTCTGTACACCTTTCCCACCAAGGGAGAGCTGGTCTCCAGGGAGTGCTCTGACTCTGGGACTCAGGTGAGATTGACATTTTCTCTCTGGTGACTTTCTAAGGTAGAACCAGCCAGGAGGCACAGGCTACAGAAGAAACAGAGCAGCTGGGATAGGGTCCTTCCTGCATCCATTTGCACCCAGGAGGGACAGCAGATCCACAGCCATCTGTGCAAGGGTCTTACCAGGAGAGAGCTGATCTCCAGGAGTGCTGACACAGGCTTACAGACCCACAGGAGGAACAAGTTCCAACCAGAGACAGCAAGAATGTCTAATACTGAAGATTAACAGATGGCGAAAGAGAAACACAAGAATCTTACCAACAGAAACAAAGACTACTTGGTATCATCAGAACCCAATACTCCCACCACAGCAAGTCCTGGATACCCCAACACACTGGAAAACCAAGATTCAGACCTAAAATCATATCTCATGGTACTGATTGAGGAATTTAAGAAAGACATAAATAACTCCCTTGAAGAAGTAGAGGAGAACATAAGTCAACAGGTACAAGCACTTAAAGAGAAAACACAAAAATCCCTTAAAGAATCACAGGTGGGGATTATGAATAAACAAGTAGAAGCATATATGGAGGAAACACAAAAATCCCTTAGAGAATTACAGAAAAATATAATCAAACAGGTGAAGGAATTGAACAAAACCATCCAGGATCTAAAAATGGAAGTAGAGATAACTACATCAGAGTAAAAGGATGGAAAACAGTTTTCCAAGCAAATGGTCCCAAGAAACAAGCTGTAGTAACCATTCTAATATCAAATAAAATCAACTTTCAACTTAAAGTGATCAAAAAAGATAAGGAGGAACAATTCATACTCATCAAGGTAAAATCTACCAAGATGAACTCCCAAATCTGAATCTCTATGTTCCAAATGCAAGGGCATCTACATTCATAATAGAAACTTTACTAAAGCTCAAAGCACACACTGTATTAGACTTATAGTGGGAGACTTCAACACCCCACTCTCTGCAATGAACAGATCACAAAAACAGAAACTAAACAAAGACACAGTGAGACTAACAGAAGTTATGAAACAAATGCATTTAACCAATATCTATAGAACATTTTATCCTAAAACAAAAGGATATACCTTCTCAGCACCTCATGGTACCTTCTCCAAAACTGACCATATAATCAGTCACAAATCAGGCCTCAACAGATGCAAGAAGATTGAAATATTTCCTTACAGTCTATTAGATCATCATGGACTAAGGCTAGTCTTCAATAACAACATAAATAATAGAAAGCACATATATACCTGATTTAACAACACTCTACTCGATAACTTGGTCATGGAAGAAATAATGAAAGAAATTAAAGACTTTTTAGAGTTTAATGAAAATGAAGCCATAACATACCCAAATTATGGGACACAGTGAAAGCAGTCCTAAGAGGAAAACTCATAGCTATGAGTGCCTCCAAAAAGAAACTGGGGAGAACATACACCAGCAATTTGACAGCACATCTGAAAGCTCTAGAACAAAAAGAAGCAAATACACTCAAGAGGAGTCAATGGCAGGAAATAATTAAACTCCGGGCTGAAATCAACCAAATGGAAATAAAAAGAACTATACAAGGAATCAACCAAACCAGAAGCTGGTTCGTTGAGAAAATCAACAAAATAGATAAACCCTTAGCCAGAATAACTAGAGGGCACAGAGA
>JADRCC010547059.1:12733-29051 GCA_019843855.1 Hylomyscus alleni
GGGAAGGGAAGGGAAAGGAGGGGAGGGGAGGGGAGGGGAGGGGAGGGGAGGGGAGAGGAGGGGAGGGGAGGGGAGGAGAAAAGAAAAGAAAAACCTGGACTGGTCGGGATTCTTCTGGCACACAGCAGGAGAAGGGGCCAATCAAAATTCTTGGCACTGCCAAAAAGCTGCTGCTTTTTCCTTAAAGGGAAACACTTTTAGGGTGTGTGTGTGTAGACACATCTGTGTGTGAGTGTGTAATTCTTCTGAACTTCCACCTTAATTAACTTCATTTCTATGACTTTCTTCTCCTATATTTGGTCACTTTTGCATCACTGTCTGCAATTGCCACTGATAAAAAAAAAGTCTACTGATCACAGAAGGCAGGGCATCTCTTACCCTGCTGCCATTGCTGAGGGCTAAGCTCTGCTGCACATTCTGCCCTTGCCCTCACATCTCCCCCACTGCCTCTCCTGTTCTCTGATCTCACTCCCCAGCCACTCTGAGCTCCACCAATCAAGTGTCAGTGTAAAAACTGCTGCAGCAGGTGTCTACAACTGGATCACAGCAAGGCCAGTAGGGCTTTTAGAGCAACTGTAAAAGCAACCTTTTCTTTTTAGGTTTCCAACCATCAGTGTATAGCATTTTTGCTTGTTTGCTTGCTTGCTTAAAATGCACTAAAATGTATTACTAGACGAGTGAAATCAAATTTTAAAGGAAAAAATCCAGAGACGTACAACTTAGCCTTATTGGATTACACACTCATGAAATTACTGTCAAACTGCTATGAGTTTCTAAGTGCTTTCAATTTCTGTACCTACCTTGTATGAACTGATAATAAACAGTGAGTAAAATAATACCAGCCTACAAATGAAACCTTAATTAACACTGGCACAGCAGAGAGAAGGCATGCTGGGATACCTCACAATCCTCAGGGTGAATCTCAGCTCAACCACTTCCTGGTCATATGACCTTGGCCCCATCATCTAGTTTCTCTGAATCCTAGTTTTGGCATTTATAAATAGAAATGTAATGTCACAAAACACTCCTCACTATTATGAAGGATTAGGAAAACGCAGAGGCCAGCAACTCGCCTGAATCAGACTACAGAATACTGACCACTGTCAGGTTTCCCAGGTACTTCCTCCAGTACTCTTTGTAACCCAAAGGCAAATCGGACTCCAACAAACCCTCACCTTGGGAGATTGTGTCCTCACAGCTGATTATAACTAGCTATAACTACTTATAACTAGTTATAACTAATTATAACTAGCGCAACCCAGACCTCCAATCTCTGCATCTTTTTCTTTCTGTCCTCAGGAAAAACAGATCTATCTCCTTGCTTGCCAACACGATCTCATTTGATCTCTTACAGCTTCTGTTTGACCCAAGATATATCACAATTTCATTTCTAATCAAAATATTCCCAGGTCAGTCACTAACTCCACCACTATACCTTTATTATTATTGCTATTATATAAATACTAAGTCAACTCGAAGACACTTTTAAAACAATGGAACTATGTATTTAATCTTCTACATTTTCTCTTACCCACCCACTTCATAGGGTGAAGACAATCTTCATACCACTGTCCTAACTTAGCCAGTCCATAACTCACCTGATCTTCAAAAAGCTCCATCCCCTCCTAAGGCCAAGTCTTGGCTATCAAATGAAGAGGTTGTTAAAATTCCCTACAACTCGTCATAACAGCTGATCTAGGCTTAATGCTTTATCCAACCCTGCTTTTCTGTTTTGAACAATTTTAGAGCCCTTCTTCTTTAGCTGCATTTAGCATACTAAACCCTCCCATCTAAGACAAGACTCTCTAGTCACCCCTTCCCTTCCCTTCCCTTCCCTTCCCTTCCCTTCCCTTCCCCTTCCCCTTCCCCTTCCTTTCCTTTTCTTTCCTAGACACTAAGAGGAAGCAGTTCTTCGGTATCCCCTAAGATCTCCATCTCTGCACAAAATTCTCCAGCAAATACACATTTCCCTCATGGAATCACAGCAACAGGCTATATGGAAAGCCCCAAAGAATCTACTTCAACACTGATGTGTACAGAAAAGAAAAATTTTAAAAGCTACATTTTGCCAGGCGGTAGTAGTGAATGCCTTTAATCCCAGCACTCAGGTGACAGAGGAAGGCGGATCTCTGTGAGTTCCAGGCTAGCCTGGTCTACAGAGCAGTTCCAAGGCGTCCAGGGCTACACAGAGGAACCCTGTGCATATGTGGGGTAGGGGGTACATTTTTACTTAAAACTAGTAACAAACTGGGAAATATTTTGCCAATGCACACAAGATCTACATGAAAGGAGCACTTGTTTCTCAAGGTGACAAAGTACATGGCAGGGCCCCTCAAAGGAGGGCTACTTTGTTCACAGATTCTAAGGATTACATCCTTCCAGTCTTTCCTTGCAGAAAAGGCACAGTGATTCAAGTGACAGTCTGGAGGGGATAGAAAGCAAGGCTCCTACTCACATAGTACTGTGACAGACAGGATGGAAAATGGGAAGGACTGGAACCCTGACAAGGTCATATTTTTTTTCCTTTTTTTTTTAATACAAAACTAGGCCCAGAATAATTTATTTATACGACTATACTGTAGCTATCTTCAGACACACCAAAAAAGGGCATCAGATATCATTACAGATGGTTGTGAGCCACCATGTGGTTGCTGGGAATTGAACTCAGGACCTCTGGAAGAGCAGTCGGTGCTCTTAACCATCTCTCTAGCCCCTCATATTTTCAAAGGTGACTAACTCCACATTTCCTCAAGGCTCCTTAACATCCCAAAACAGTACTGCCAGCTTCAGATCACATGTTCAAATATGTGAGCCTGTTGGGGAACCCATAATTAGTAACAAAGATGAAAGATTTTCTAAACAAATTCAGAAAGACAAAAAAAAAAAAAAAAAAAAAAACAGGGCCAAAAAGGTGGCTCAACAGTTAAAAGTACTGGCTGCTCTTCTTGAGGTCCTGGGTTCAATTCCTAGCACCCACATGATGGCTTACAAAAACATCTCTAACTAGTCTCATGGGATCCAATGCCCTCGATGGTGTGCAGACATAAATGCAGATAAAACACCCACCTACATAAAATATATAAATAAACCTTTTTAAATTAAAAAAAATTTAAGGGCCAGAATAGTAGATTTAGTAGTATAGCAGGAACAAGACTCTGGGTTCCATCCCCAGTCAGCAAGGGGAAATAGCAAAGGCAAAAGATTTACAAGATCCATCAAAGAAGTTCAGAGGACAAAGATACAACAAAGAATACTCAACATCACCAGTACAAACTAAAATCACAAAGATGAACTGCTGCATTTCCTAGAATGACTCTGGGTTCTTAATCAGAAATACTAGGTAATAGAAAGAAGACATTCAGTCCCTGCTGATGGAAATCCAAAGAGAACAGCCACTGTATACATAAAGTTTTTTTTGTTGTTGGTTTTTTTTTTTCTTTTCTTTTTTTTTTTTTTTTTTGGTTTTTCCGAGACAGGGTTTCCCTGTGTAGCCTGGCTATCCTGGAACTCACTCTGTAGACCAGGCTAGCCCCGAACTCAGAAATCCGCCTGCCTCTGCCTCCCAAGTGCTGGGATTAAAGGCGTGCGCCACCACCGCCCAGCAATACATAAAGTTAAACATGCATTTAACATGGCCCACCAATCCCACCTCTATTCATTTACCCAGAAGACATAGGTAAATGCAGGAGTACACACACAAATCTTGATTGTAGCTTTATTCACAAATGTCAAAACTTGGAAACAATCCAAATGTCCATCAAAAAGAGAATGCACAAACTGTAGTGTGTGTATAAATAATCACTCAACAATTAAGAATAAACTACTAATTAGTACACAAAACCCAGTGGACTAATTCCAAAAGAACTACATGAGAAGCCAGATCAAAAGGCTGTGTATATGTGTAACACGCATGGAAAGGTCAGCGGCTGAGAACAGGAAGAGACCAGCCTCAAAGGAGCCCAAAGGAACGCTGGGTATGCTTTGATGGTAACAATGGCTATATGACTAAGTTTGTCAAATTTCATAAAAATAAAACCTTAAAGGATGAATTTCACTGCATGTAAAATATACCTAATAAGTGTGTGTGTGTGTGTGTGTGTGTGTGTGTGTGTGTGTGTGTGTGTGTAAGAAAGCACCCTTTCCCTTCCTTCACTGGGTAGTAAGCAACTAAAGACACAGGTGAAATGGCAAGTTGAGGAATGCCCACCCCAGCAGATCCATGCCAAGATATGAGAACAAAGAACAGTGAGAGTTTGGAAACTAGTGACAAAGTTAATGGGCTATCAGTCTATGACTGGAGACTCTATGCATGAAACCAGGTTTCAAGGCTGGAAGAGATAGTTACAGTGACTAGTGTTCCACACTCAATGTGTTCCACTGAGCAAATAACTAACTAAACTAAGGCTAAGGGAGCCAAGTTCCTCCCTTCTGGAGAAGATTATTTATAAAACTGAATGAAACAGAGCAGGTATTAAACAAAATTATTTGTATAAACTCATGGTACACGCCTTTAATCCTAGGAGACAGAAGCAAGCAGATCTCTAAATCCAAGGCTATCCTGGTACAAAACAAGTTCCAGGTAAAGAAAAGCTTAGGTCCAGTACATACCTTTAATCCCCACACCCAGGAGACAGGCATGCAGATCTCTGAGGTCAAAGTCAGTCTATACAGATCAAATTCCAGGATAGCCAAGCTTAGGCAGTGAAGGAAATCATCAAAAAAAGAAAGTTGATGAAGATGTAATAAAACAAAGGAGCCATGTTTCAGCTCCAGCAAGCAGCAGCTCTGGCTTTAGAGTCAAGAATAGAAGAGGTTACTGGTACAATTGATTCTGGTTAGCTGGAGCTAAGAAATTAATGGTGTTTAAGAGACCAGCATCACTGAGGTGAAATCTTCTGGGAAGTGTTATCTGAGAGTACAAAGAAGCTGTGTTCCAGAGATAAACATCGTGCTGGCAGCCAGTCTTGGTAATATGTAAGAGTCACCCAGGTAAACTGGTTTGGAAAACATGAAAGGGTCATAGAGAGCAGCTAAAGTTTGGCCCTGTGAGAGGCCAGGAAAGAAAGGCTTAGGTCCAGTACATGCCTTTAATTGGTGAAACTGCAGCCCAGTTGTAGCATCATTTTGGAGATGCTAGTCTGTGGGATAAACACTAAGAACAGCAGCAGCAGAAGCTGTGTTCTAAAAGCTGTGCAGGTGAACTGTGGATTGCCTTGGAGACCCCCCCCCCAAAAAAAAAAAAAAGCTGCTAACAGGGAGTGGAACCAGCCAACAAAACAGAAAGGAGTTGGACATCAGACATAGAGATGCAGTTTGGAGTTTGCCCAGCTGGTTTTTGTTCCTCACTTTGGTCCAGTATTCCCTCGCTATGATGTTTTAGAATGGTAATGTATGTAATTGTGATGTTGGAAGTATGTGATCCTGATTTTTGATTTTGTAAGTGATTACAGTTAAGTGACTGCATGAATCTCAGAAGAGACTTTGAACTTTGGACTTTTAAACATTGTTGAGACTGTAATAGGCTATGGGGGGAATTTTGAAGTTGGATTAAATGCATTTTGCATTATGTTATGGCTACAAGTCTATGAGAGTCACTCCTATGAGAATGGAATGTGGTGGTTTGAATAGGTTTGGTTCCCATAGACTCGTGTGTTTGAATGCTTGGCTCACAGGGAATGGCACTATTAGGAGATGTGGCCTTGTTGGAGTAGTGTGGTGTGGCCTTGTTGAAGGAAGTGTCACTATGGGGGTAGGTTTGAGGTCTCCTATGCTTAAGTTCTGCCCAAGGTGGAATCAGTCTCCTGGCTGCCTTCAAACCAAGATGTAGAACTCTCAGCTCCTCCAGCACAATGTCTGCCTGAAGGCTGCCATGCTTCCTCCCATGATAATGGACTAAACCTCTGAAACTGTAGTCAGCCTTAATGAAATGTCTTCCTTTGTAAGAATTGCCTTGGTCATGGTGTCTCTTCACAGCCGTAAACCCTAACTACGACATACATATATGAGGATCTGTAGCATTTACTGTCTGCTGAGAGCCTCGAGGCAATGATCAACCTGGCAGTGTGCACACCTGCCGCCAGACCTTAGCTTCTAGCTACCATCCCCCACACCGTAACTTCCAACTACCATCCTTCATATGAAACAACAACGGCTCCTTGGAAATGGCTTATTCCAGGGCTTGGACAAGAATAAAACAAAACAACATGGAAAAATCTTACAACAGGAAGCAAGGAACTATCTCGTGAGTGACGCAGACAACCCAAAGGGCAAAGAAGCTTAAGGTGATCTCACTGGCCAAATGCAAGGCAGGTTGGGTAGCAGAATTATATAACTGCATTATAACCCACTAAAAAAAATACAGAGAAATCAATGAGAACAGTCCTTCTTATAACAGAACAGCATTGATAAACACAAACTAAGAGAAACAGGATCACTGCATCACTCAACTAGCACAGTAGGAAGTCAGCCCAGGCAGGAAAGGCTGAGGTTGTAGCTCAGTGACACAACACTCTAACATACTCAAGCCCTAGTTCAATCTCCAGCACTATAAACATCATAACACAAAAAAACCTAAGGCCCTCCAGTAATGGTCTATTGTAGAACATGATAATGTGTAATCTCAAAATACCTTTCCACAAAAAAACAAAAACAACCAACTATAGGAGAGAAAAGAGTGAGCTTATATGGAAACTCTTGGCAGATATAAACTTTACAAGGTAATCCTAATGTTATTCCTGTTTGGGGGGGGGGGGGCACAGGGAGACAAGGATCAATGGCAGCGAGAAGAACACAGAACCATCTCTTCCCTACTCCTGACAAAATAAACTAACCATCCTCAGGAAGAAGCTGAGAAGCTCAAATCTAGAGTCTTTAAAAATATCAGACATGGGCCAATGAGATGGCTCAGTGGGTAAGAGACCCGCCACCAGTGAGATGGCTTAGTGGGTGAGAGACCCGCCACCCAAGCCTGAGGGACCTGAGTTTGATCCTCAAGATTCATTTAGTAGGAGAGACCAACCCCTGCAATTTATCCTCTGACCTCCACACTGGTATGGTGGCAGTGCACCCTGGGGCTTACTGGCCAGTCAGCCTGGCCTGGCTGAGAGGCTCCAGGCCAAGGAGAGAACCTACAGCTTAAAGTCAATGTGGACAACCCCTGAGAAACAACACTCAAAGCCGATCTCGATCCTCCATACTCATGCACACACACTCTCGCGTGCACACACACATGTACCCACCTACACACACACACACCGGGGGCGGAGGAGAGAAGGAGAGAAAGACAGAGACAGCAACAGCCTGACTGGAATATCCATCCTCCTGCTCTATCCTCCTCAGAGTTATTCTCAGACCTGACAGGCTGCTTGGATTCCACTAACAAATCTCTCACCTACATATTCAATTCCTTCATATTTAACACTTTTAAATCCCAAACATTCACCAAAGTTAATTTGGCTCCATTTGGAGGTAGATCCGTCAGTAAAATCTAATATATTTGTTTTTATGTTTTCAACAATGTGGGCTGTAAAAATGAAACATTTTTCTCTTATGTTCCAGGAGTCCCAGAAGATTAAGGGAGCAGCAGCAGACAGCCCACACAGAGTTCACTATATATTCTGCAGCACATAACACTTCAGCATCCATTTTATCTGGCAGCAGGAAGAGATATAAGTTAGAGCCCTACAATTATCCCTGTAGAGAGACACACTGAAGGGAATGTAGGCATAACAGCTACAATAATGGCAACACAAATAGCCATCGTACTTAGAGCCAAGCATACCAAGAGCTTTTAAACACCCACATCCCTAATGCTACCCCTCTCCCTCCATGCAGGTGGGCCAATTCCATTCCATTCTTTTCCAGCCCACATAAGTTCAAAGGAATAGACAATCTGATGCCAAGAACAAGAAGCAAAGAAAGTCACTGTATTTCTAAACACAAAAGACCAAAAAGCAAAGGTTCTAAGTCTCCAACCAAATGAGCTGCAATTTCCCACCTCCCAGCCCATTCTTGACATCTACCCCGCCCCTGGATGCCTTAGAAACCCCCTTCTCCATTTCCCCAGATATTTAGTTCTTCCCTGTAGTGTGACCACTACTGGCATCCCCACTATAAGAGACCTACTGAGGACAGAGTTCTCCCCCTCCCCCACTCTAAGATCCTTACAAGCACCTGCAGGTGGTGCTAAGGGCAACAGTACAAAATAAAGATGGGCTAGCTCAATACAAAAAGTGCTGGTGCATCATGCCTTTAATCCCAGCACTTGGGAGGGAGAGGCAGGCGGATTTTTGAGTTTGAGGCCAGCCTGGTCTACAGAGTGAGTTCCAGGACAGCCAGGGCTACACAGAGAAACCCTGTCTCGAAAAAAACAAAAAACAAAAACAAAAAAAATGCTGAATAAACAGGAAAATGGGTTGTGGAAAAGAAAATGATTGGCAGTAATCTAAGGTGCTAGGGTACAGGACTATCAGCACAGAAACCATGCTAACTCGGGTGGACGCTGAGAAAATTGTTGTGGTGAACATATTTATACAGGAAAATCAGCTTTTAGCGGTCTTTAACAGAGAACTTTAGAATAAAAGATAAAGTTAAAAGCATCACTTAAAAAAATAAAAAAAAAACACTACTCATATTAAGTGTTATATTCTCAAGCACAAAGCAGAAGTGTGCAGCCTATGAAACGACAGCTCTGCCATCCAGCTCCAGTCCCAGCAGCTCTTCAAGGGATCCCCTCACCCTCACCAACAGCACCTGGCCTGTGGGTACTACCTGCAAAGAGCTGTCCCTACCATTGCCAATTCTAAACTCCAAGCCATCCTGGACAACCTTCCCTACTGGTGACACTGGTCAAAATCAAACTCAACAGTATAGAGTAGAGCAGGCGAAGCAGTTGCAAGGTCCTGAGGCTGCCTCTGTTTGCATCCTCATTCACACTTTTGCTTAAGATGTTTTTCCCTCCAAACAAAAACACAGCAATTACTTTGGGGACGCACTGTCTTTACCAAATTTTATGTAACAGAGCATCAGAGCTAAAAGCAGCCTCAGAAATAGCCTTCCCCAAACCTGAACAACAGATGGGGAACAGTTCATAGGAGTCAAAAACTGCACACAGCAGTTATACTAAGTCAGAAATGACAAAGCTGTATCTGACTTGCCCCAGCAGTGCTCAGCCCGACACAACTGAGCCAGATGAGCACAGACCACTCATGGGAAAGCTGCAGGCACAGCCCACAACATCCTGCTTCAATATCCAGGAACACTGCTTCATCTTTGCTCCAGCCTTGAGTTTCCAGCCTGTCTTTGTTCTAACCACTCTAAAAACTATGTATTTTTAAGCTAGCTTAAAAAAAATACCCCCTCTCCCCTGAACTAGGGTGGGGGTGGTTTGGAATGAATCAGTGGAGAAGAAGGGGATGAGGTAAATACAGTCTTCTTATGAAATCCTTTAAAAATAGCATTGAAATTTTAAATTTAAATTAAAACATCTCTTTGTCCATTCAGAGTCCCTTCTAATAGTTCTCTTAAATTAACCAATCTTCTCTTAATGACAATCCTTTCTGGAATTCCTCTTCAGAGTAACTTAGAAAACCATCCTGAAGCCTGAGCCTTCCCCTTATTTGTGGCCTCATAAGCTAATGGCACCATAAAACTCAGCCAAGTTTTGAAAAATGCATATTCCTAAGCCCCACGCAAATCGTCCTGGTTTGACTGGTCTGGTGAGGTATAACTGGCCTAAGGCCTGTAGTTTTTTTAAGGTCCTAAGGAGGTTCTAATGCACAGCCAGCAAAGGTAGAAACCCCCACTGACACCTCAGGTGCCTATCATTTGGTTATTATATACTCTAACGTCATCAGTTGTTCTGCACACTACTAGACTACTGCACTAAGGCAGAGCAGCTCCACACTGAAGGCCCACTGAAGGCCCACTGAAGGCCCACTGAAGGCCCACTGGACACACTGCCTTGCTGCACTCAGGCAAGTCTGTCTGTAGACTTCCAAAGCTCAGTGGTAACAAGCGGTCAGTATTCCACCAAACTAACAGAACACAGAAGGAGGTTTTTTTACTCAGACATTTAGTTTTTCTTTTTCCTTTCTTTTCTTTTTTTTTTTTAACCAAGAACCCAGATGGTCTTTCTGCATCAAAAATAGCTTCCTGTGGTACATGAACAAACTCAACCCCAACAAGGCACAAGAATACACCATGCATTTTCATGTGTTCTCCTGCACATGCTAACTCCTCTCTGGAATAGCTTTACCTTGTCCCCAGGGAAAACTATTCGTCTTTCAAAAACCCTTCAAACACTACCACTGAGAATCTGCTACCTGGAAGGTAGGACCTGAGTTTAAAACCGAACCCATATGGGTATAGAAACAGACACGTCAACCAATAGAAATGAATCGAAGACCCAGAAATAAACCCACATACCTATGAACACTGATTTTTGATAAAGAAGTCAAAGCCATATAATGGGAGGAGAAAAAAGATGAGAATTTCAAGGTTATCCTTGAGAGCTACACAATGAGTTCAACATAATCACGAACTGAGACCTATCCTAAAAGCAAAAGCAAACAAACAAAAGCGGTTAGTCAAACACAGTCTTCCATGCAGGAAACAATCTACTGCTATACAGCTTGCTGCTCCTCTAGCCCACATCATCCCTAAAATTCCTTCTAGTACCAAGAGTTCAAACTCTATAACTGGGCTACAGAACAAAAACGAACAACCCCCTCTTGAATGTCCGATGAGACCCCAGGAAAATCATTATCACGCTTCAATAGGCAGCAAAGAAACTCTATCATGGACTGTTCCAATTTTGCCTACCTGTGCTTAACATGCATCTACCCTAGGTACTCAGGTACACAACCCATGTACACAGACTATGGAGAAATCAATTACACATAAGACTGGCAAGATGCTCCAAAGGCACAGCAGGAATGTGTTATGAACAGCAGGATGGAGAAGAATGAATAATTCAGACTCCTGATTCACTTAACCAAGTCCTGTCATGACAAGCTAAGTCCCATGGCTTGTGCAAGCTCCCTCAGCTGAAAGCCACAGAGCTGCTGTCAAATGGACAGCAAACTGCAGTTGC
Organism: Hylomyscus alleni; assembly: GCA_019843855.1. Taxonomy (NCBI): domain Eukaryota; kingdom Metazoa; phylum Chordata; class Mammalia; order Rodentia; family Muridae; genus Hylomyscus; species Hylomyscus alleni. The sequence goes on from JADRCC010547059.1 coordinate 23,826, forward strand.
TGTGGGAGTGGGAGAAGTTTAGTTTTCTGAGTGCTAACTCAGCATAAATGACCAAACCTGAACTTAGAAGTGTTGCCATCCTGTGGCTTAAAAAAGAAAGAGTATGTGCACTTTATTCACATCCATCTTCTAAGAATGCCTCCAGGGAGCATCTGTCTTCAAACCTAGGACACCAGAGGCAGAGATGCATTGGATCTGAGTTCAAGTCCAACCACAGCAAAATAGTAATACTATCTCAAAAAAACAAAACAACCAAACAGCCAAACCACAAAAGAAATATCAGCTGAAAGGCTAAGAGGACAGGCTCTGCTCCTTCTAGTGCAAATGGTTGCTTTCTGCTATCAAAAGGCACACACAAGAAGCTAGCATTCACACCTATCTGCAAGCCGGCAATGCCCACCTCTGGGCTGGCTCATGGGCACCCCAACCACTGTTAACCCAAACCCCGAGGTCTGTTGAGAAAACAGATCCAGTTACAGCTCAAGCATTAGTCAGTCATCAACCATTGTTAGCTATTAGACTGGTGGGTGGGGTGTTATGTGAAAATTTAAAAAATAAAAACCTACTACATAAATGACATAGGGCAAAAACTGGTGAGCAGTCCACTTTCACATGTCTGCGAACACTCTGGCATCTTAACTTTCAAATTTGTTTGTTAATGACAACGGGAGACTATTCAAAATGGTTCATGTTCTTCAACTTCTCAAAATTGTAATACTGATTGATGCAGATAACTCCATCTTGCAAATGTGAAATGCTACTTGTAAGCAAAATATCAAGCACATTTTGGTTTCTGAATCCCACAACAATATTGTGACATTGCTACAACAATCAAGGATGAGCCTAGGTACACTTCAGATCCTCAGACTCGACCCTAACTACTGCAGTAGCCAAGAGGCAAAAAAATAAATATACTGAGTGTGAGCTCATCCTTTTAGAAACCACTGTGGAAATAAATCCAATTCCCCAAAGTTATCAACGGCCATAAAGAACTTCTCAAAATTCAAAGACTGGGAAATATTTCAGCCCTAAAAGCAAAGAAGAAAGAACATTAAAATGGAAAAATAATTAAATAAAACCTGCTTCTTCTGATGCTAACAAATCGTCCTATTTAAATCCAGCCAGCCTTAGGGAATGACTCTACACGAGTGTAACTCAGCAGCAGCAGCTCAACCCTCAGAGCCCTTTAGAGAGGACAGAAGATGGAAACTTGTTCAGATCAACATCCAAGATCTACAAAACAAACTCCCAAGAGTCGCACACAGAAAAGAGCCCCAAACTTCCAGATGCTTAATGGCTACTGCACCTAGAAATGAGATAAGGCAGTCTTGCCTGCTCTTTCTGGGAAAACAAAACAAAAACAAAAGTTTGTTTTTTGTTTTTTAAAGAAAACAAAGATCTCATGTAGCCCAGGCTAGCCTCAAATATAACCCTGGCTGTCCTGGAACTCAATTTGTAGACCAAGTTGGCCTCAAAGTCATAAAGATCAGCCTGCCTCTGCTGTGCCACCATACCCAGCCCAGCAGTACCTGTTTTAAAGCTCCTTATACAACACTAATAAGCCCTCCCATTTTAAGAATGTTGGTCAAAAAACAAACCTTAGCCAGGCAGTGGTGGCACATGCCTTTAATCCCAGCACCTGGGAGGCAGAGGCAGGCGGATTTCTGGGTTCGGGGCCAGCCTGGTCTACAGAGTGAGTTCCAGGACAGCCAGGGCTACACAGAGAAACCCTGTCTCGAAACAAAACAAAACAAAACAAAACACAAACCTTAAAGCAAACTAGTCATCAATAGAAACAATATGCTTTGTCAGAGGCAGGCATTAATAGGCAGCTTTGGGCCTTTGACTCTAAATTGATTATCTCCAGTTCAGGAACCAAAAACAACATATCACTTACCCCAAAAATCTGGAATGGATGTGTTCTATACAAAAGGAATTCCTGTCTATCCAACCATTAGCCACTTAATTAGATACAGGGCTTTTGTTCACCAGGTGCTATGTTGAATACTAGGCAAAATGATCAAGCAGGGGACCTACCTACCCTGAGGGACTCAATATGGACTTTATTGAAATATACAGGCATTTTTTAGCATAGTCTGCTCTAGCTTAGATCTTAAATGTCCCCAAGTCACATGTTCAGCTTGGTCCCTCGTAAGGAGCACTACTGGAAGGTGCTAGAACTGGCCCTAGTGGAAGGTCACTGGAATGAGTGACCTTGACAGGGATAGAAGGACTTTGACCTGCTTTTCTCTCTTCACCTTCCCATTGTCATGATTGAACAGGCCTCCTATACCATACACTCTCAGTACAATGTTCTGGCCACCACGTGCCCAAAGCAGCAGGGCCAAGGACCATGAATTCAAATGCCTAAAACCTTTTCTCCCAGCACTTGGGAGGCAGAGGCAGGCGGATTTCTGAGTTTGAGGCCAGCCTGATCTAAAGAGTGAGTTCCAGGACAGCCAGGGATACACAGAGAAACCCTGTCTCAAAAATACAAAAAAACCCCAAAAACAAAAACAAAAACAAACCTTTTCTCCTTTGATAGCTGATTATCTTGGACAATTTGCCCCCAATAAGGGAAAGCTGACACCAGGGCTACAGGTGCTAGACAGAAAGGGTACAAGGTGTGATGGCACCAATCAAAAGAGTGCCCAGCTTCCTTGGCCACTGCTGAGAAGACCCAATGAAAACTGGTCCATAAACTGCAGTCTTAGAAAACAGAGTCAGCCATGGAAGGCAGAAGAACCCTTACAGAGAGAGTTTAAAGCAGTCCGTGTGGGTCAGAGGAGGCATCATCACAGTCACCATTGAAGCACTAAGGACTGGGGAGTGACCACCGGTGTTCCTCAGAAGGGCCACTCAACAGCACTGCAGTGCAAGGACAGGGGATAAAAGCATCATTCAGGAAGCTACGAGCAGCAGCTGCAAACTGAGCAAAGAGTGGCACGGGTCGCTGAGTTACACGCTGCTAGGGTTCGCCACTGAAAATACATGAGGAACATCTAGAACTACAATGCTAGATCTGCAGTGGCTACAAAGTAATGAAGAACAGATATTAGTATACGGGACACAGGCAAGCCACACAAAAAAAGAAAAGGAAAAGAAAAGAAAAGAAAAGAAAAGAAAAGAAAAGAAAAGAAAAGAATCAACTCGGAAATTGTTGTCATACATAGAAATGTTTGCCCATGCAGAACATACATAAGAATACAGAGTGAAAGGCCTGAAGCAGGCCTTTTCCTGAGAGAACTGAAAAGGAGAAATGGCAGGCAGGGAGGGAACATTTCAAAGAACAGTGCCAGAGAAGTCGGTGGAACCAAGGTACTGCAAGGACAAAATGGCAAGCAGAATGGGAAATTCACTAGAATTAGATAAACAGTGATATTGGAGCAAAACAGTAGCTGATGTTAAATAAATAAATAAATAAATAAATAAATAAATAAATAAATAACAGACTGTAGCAGCTGCATGGTGGTGGCACATGCCTTTAATCCCAGCAGAGGCAAGGGGACCTTTCAAGACTAACCTGGTCTCCAGGGCTACACAGGGAAACCCTGTCTCAAAATTAAACAACAACAAAGACTGTATCAAATTCCAACCTGCAAACAGCTATTGAAAGAAGGTGAAGGAGGTGGCTATAGGAGGCAGAAGAGTTGGAAGTGATGGCAAAACATGCTGGATTTTATCCATTCTGTCCAAGAAACGGAAAGACAGATCAAAATCCAGGAGACCTGGGAGCATTTATTTCAGGAGAAACAGGGCACAAAGGAGGAAGACAGGACACATTTGTGGGCTGTGAGGTAGTTCCAAGGGACAAGAATTTAAACCTAAGATCCAAGTGAAAGTGAAGGAGTCCTGGTCTAGGAGAGGCTAGAAACCATGGGGCAGAAGGCAGGTGGATATATGATCTGGGCTGCGTTTGCAAGGATACGACCAAAGAGCTGTGTAGGCTAAGAGCAAGGACTGGCAATGTGAACACATGCTGTAGAGAACAAAGCAGGGTTTCTCAGCGACACTGGAGGCATGGTGGCTGCTGGCGAGTATCTGAAGCCAAGACTAGGCAGACTTAATGAAAGGACTCTGTAATCTTTTCAGAAATGAACTAGCTCCAGCCAGACAAAGCCAGGCCTTAAAACAGGTGTAAAAAGAGACTACAGTCAATAAGATGTTAAACCTTCCCAGAGGCACTGGAGACTCCTAAAATAGTGGCCCAAGTCCAAGAGCTACAAGTAGTCTGTGTTTTAAATGGGGAAGGGGTTGGTAAGTCAAATAAGTGCCCCAGGGTAGAGAGCTCTGGGATGTTTAGTGGAAAGGCGATTGGGGGGTGTGGGGGGGAAGGCAGATCCTCACCTCCCTTGATAGGAGCACCCACTGCTATCAAGAAACCCTCTGAAAGAAACTGGGTTTAGTTAAAGAAGAGCAGGACTGAGCCAGTGAAGAGACTCCCACTACAGAACAGGAAAGTGGACAGAGCCATGAAAGATTAGAAAAGGCCTGAGAAGGGAGCCTGGGCCAGGCCTTCTACAGGCTGGCAGGAGCCCACAGAGCTATGTGGGCCACTACAAGGTCCTTAAGGATTGTTCTAGGTGGTTTTTCCCCTCTATTTAACCATATCAGACACAACGACTCTCTAAATGGAGTCACTTATGGCCTAATAACACTTAGGTTTCTGACACCTCTAGCAACAATGAGTAACCAGTAAATATCAGGTAAACAAGGCTTTATTACTTCATGACTCAAGAGCTGTGGGGCCTTTAATGAATAATAGAGTAAATTAGTCAATGTTGCCAACCTAACACTAAGCAGAGATCCTCTGGGCCACCTGCTGTGCTTGTTTGTCAGCTTTAACTTTCACAGAACTAAAAGGCAAGGAGGGAGAAGGAACCTGCTTGCCATCCAGAACTCCTCAGGAGCAAAGCCAGGTGGCTCTAAACTTTAGAGTCTTTGTTTGTTTGCTGTTTGCTTGAGACAGGGTTTCTCTGTGTAGTCCTGGCTGTCCTGGAACTCACTCTGTAGACCATGCCCACTGCCCCAGCAACTTCAGACTCTTCAACACAGAGCTCTGCCTGACACTCACTGAACTACATGAATGCCTGCAGCCATCTGTGTTCGTACGCACATTACCCATTACCTACACAATTCAGAACACACCTACCAGGGAGAACAAATAAATCTAAGGCATTAGTGCAAGAAAATAAAGTCTGAGGAGAGTGACCAGATAATGACCAA
>JADRCC010547065.1:0-14579 GCA_019843855.1 Hylomyscus alleni
TTTTTTTTTACATATACATTCTAAATAGATTAGTTCTACCTGAAAACAGTGCTGCTACTCAGAATGTCATAATAAAAAATAATTATGGTATTGTATTAGAATAAATTTACCATTCTAAAGAAGCTAGTTAAATGTGAAGGTTTTATATAGATTCTTCTGCATGTTGGGACAGGTGAGACACAGATTATGCCTTGTTAGGATATAGCTGATTTAAAAAACAGCTTCTTTTAAGATACAACCACTTTGATATTTCCTGAATAATTTGCCATCATATTTCCTGTTATTGGTTCTCACCAATTTCTTTGCTCTTTTGAATTATCTTTACCTGTTAATGCTACAAACATAAAACTGGTTTGAAGTTATGGAATCAGGTGTACAATTCACTTATTGACCCTTCCCTGACAACCTGGGAAACCTATTTGAAGTATTTGCTTTTTATAGGCTTGTTTCACACATGTGCAGTAATCTGAGGATGTTGGGATGTTATACTGTAGGTGAGTGCAGGCATTCTGGGGAGGAGAAGGGGCCCGCAGAGACAATATGGGTTCCTTTCATACATTATATCTTTGTTTGGCTTTCATTCCCCTTTACTTCTTATCTCTACACTATTTCATCTAGTCCTGTACCATAAAGCATGACACCTGAAGAACACTGTAGAGAATACTCTGAACTGAGAATAAGTGTGGAATAAATTTTAGCTTCACAGTCAGAACATGTGAGACTAAGTGAGGCAGTTAACTTAATTTTGCTGATTCTAAGTTTCCTCATTTATAGTGATGGTAGGTTCTGTACCTCAATATTTAGTGAGTATTTAATGTGTGTATGTGTGTGTGTGTGTGTATGTTACACGTATTTTCATTTTCTGTAGCTCAAAATTTCTTATATTAAAAGTAAGATTTTAAAACTAAAGTATAATAGAAATTATCTTTGTATTTAACTAGCTCTTTTACAAAATGTGGTGGATAAATTTACCAACATGAAGAGTTAAAGATGTGAGTAAGTGATCTTAAATAATCAAAGCTGGTTGATGCAACTCAGGTGTAAAGTACAGCTCTCCTCTCATGTACATGGTCATGGGTGTCATCCTACGCACTGTATAGAAGAGTTAAAAGTTTATAGAAAAAAATAATTGTCTTTATATAATTTCCCTGAATTAATTCTGTACCAGTAACTTTTACTTGTTGATATTGTTCCACACTTAAAGTGTAATTGATAGGTAAAGTGACACAGGTTTTAGACAGATGTGATGATTCGATGTTCATTACAGAATGAGTTTATGGGAGTTGCTTTCAGAAGTGTAGATGACTGAAAGGGGGCTGTATCACATGACTAAGAGCTCCCTTTGGTATAGGTAACATTACTGTGAGCTGTATCCTTGGCTCTTTTCCTGTCCAATGATTAGTTCCCTATGATTAGCAACCACAGGGAGGGGCTTGTGACTTTCTGAACATAATCCTGTTGGGATTGCCAGCTTGCACTTTTAAGAATCTCTCTCCCCTCCAAGAGGGAATGTTTCAGTTCAGAGGAAATAACTATAGGACAATCCTCAAAGTGCACAAAAGATCAAGAGATTCATGTAAGTAGCAACAAGTGCTGCAGTAACGCAAGTTCACATGTGTCAACTCCCAGGGCCTCTCTATTAGTACTATTTAGCAAGAGTAAGAAAATTTTATTAAATTTCATGTGAACTATGAACACAAAGTTGATTATTGATTGTCCGCATGTTAGATGTTAGATCTTTAGATAACTTGGAACATCCTGTGCAGGCTCATTGCCTTAGCCAAATCTGAATTCCACTGTTCTTCCAGGCCACATCATAGGCATTCTTTTTGCACACCAAGTCTTGTGCTGAACATTCTCATGTATGTGTACAGCTAATTACTGTAAAGGGGCCAAGGATTTGCAAATATTATTTTCTTCCTCAGCAGGCTGGGATAGCTCTCATTTTCAGTCATGGTTTACCTACTTTTCTTTCTTTTTTTTTTTTTTTTTTTGTTTTTGGTTTTTTCGAGACAGGGTTTCTCTGTGTAGCCCTGGCTGTCCTGGAACTCACTCTGTAGGCCAGGCTGGCCTCAAACTCAGAAATCTGCCTGCCTCTGCCTCCCAAGTGCTGGGATTAAAGGCATGCGCCACCACCGCCCGGCTCTACTTTTCAATTCCAGTCCCTCACACTGGTCCTAGAACACAGGTTCAACTTTCTGTGGAGTATTAAGTGTCATTTGGATCACATAGTCCCTCTCCCATCTTAGAATACTTATTCTCTACTTTTAGTTATGATATATACTACCTTGAGTCCTTTTTTTTTAAGGTGTTGTAAAGAATTTTTTTTATTTATTTAATGAACAATCAAAAACAACAAGAACAAACCCCTGTTGCCTCCCCCCTCCCCATGCCTGCCACCCCACCCTCTCCCACTTCCTGGCCCTGTCATTCCCCTACACTGGGGCACAGAACCTTCACAGGGCCAAGGGCCTCTCCTCCCATTGATGACCAACTTGGCCATCCTCTAGTCCTTTTTTTATAAAGCGAATCTAATAATACTCCACTTGTACTCTATTACAACACTTTTTAAAATTTTTTCATATCATTAAAAGAAGAATTGAATGCTTAACTTTTAATATTCAGTAGTGTATGTCATGTCATTAGTGATATTTTCAGACTATTTGTTACCACAGTTTTTCAAATTTTATTTGGAACTGATAATATTAGCCTTTTACATACATAGTCCCCTCCTCTCTCACCTTTTATTCCACAAACTATTTTTTTCTTGCTATATTAGCATTGCAGGATATTTGATTACACTGTGAATCCTGTAATTGTGTTATTTACTGTTAAAAAAAAAACCCTCTTTATAGTTGAGGTGTGGCTCAGCCCTTAGCACACACCTTTAATACAGACAGGCCTTTAGTACACATCTTTAATCCAAAACAATGAAGATGAAGTTAGTTTATAGAGTGAAGCAGCCATGTTTGAAAGTGATGTCTAATTGGGTGGCAAAGTGATGAATTAGAGAAAGATTTGACAGAAAAGGATATGCCCAAGTCTCATAAAAAGGGAGAGGAAAGGAAGCTACTTATGGCCTAGTGTAGAGACAAAGAAACAGTTTTACTGGGACAGTTATACAGGCGCAGGTGGCAGAGAGAGAACAAGTTAGACACAGATAAACACAGCACAATGCAGAGAATGAGAAAAAGTTAGAGGATCAGAACAGATTGCTAGAGTTAGTTTGAGGCCAAGCAGGACAATTAAGGAGAATCTCAGAGAAACCAGATTGAGTCAGTCAGCTTGAAGAGAAGTTTGGACCAGAAAAGCTGAGTTGAGTCAGCCAACTGGGATTCAGAAAGAATTAGGAAAGGATGAGCTTATTCATCAGTAAGTCTCAGACGCTGAATACATTCTAGGCCTAGATAAAAATATATGGAGACTAGAGACTTATAGCACTAGGTTGAGGATACCAGACAGAGGCAATGAGCATCCAGACTAAAAATAGTACATGAGAATAAGTTACTATTACATATTAGTTCTATGCTACTTCAACGCAGCTTAGCTACTTTTAACTCCTAACACAGTTTCCACATCCTCAGAGAGCAACCCTTGATTTTTTTTTACTAGATCAATGTCCCTACCAAAAGTTCCTAGAATATCATACTCAACTTTGTCATAGTGTTAATGGCTATTATAAATGGACATTTATGTAGCACAACCCTAAAGAAACACTTATGCTCTGTGAGTTGCTAATGATCAAAGAACAGGAATCCAGCCTTTGCTGTTGTTGCCCCATTATTATTTCACTTGCTATTTTCTTGACGTTAGTTAACTTTGGCACCTAGAATAGTATCGGACAAAGGCAGAAAGCATTATACCATTTTGGAATGAATACTAGAAGACAGTAAACAAACATATTTCAAACTGTATTCATTATTTTCTAAACTAATAGATTCATGAAGTGATAAAGCACTGAAGCTGTTAAACAGAAAATAGCTATGATGTCAGGTGGTACAGTTTAGATGCTGCATATTTAATAATTGTTCCCCTTTATGCAAAACTCTTTTAATGTGAATTTAAAATGGAGATAATAGAATTTTTGTAATGAAAATGAATCATTTTATAAAGAATTTATATGGCAGACATTTAACTCAGTCATGTAAGACATCTTCTAAATCCATCCTTAGAGTTTCTGTGTAATTCAAAGTAAAATAAAAATAAAAACACCATCTTACCTTTGTGTAATACTACATATTCAGCACATTTGGGCATTTTATATCTATAAATGCATTTATTTTAACTTAACAGATTCATTAGAAAGACTAAATAAAATATTTATAAGACACACTGTGAACAGAGTTCACCGGAATACAGGTGTGTTAGATCAGTAATTATTACATCTGCCTGATCCAAATAAAAAGTACACTGCCCGGTGAACAAAGTGGAGTCACGCTCCTTGACGCTGTGCAACTTGCATCATTTTTGCTAAGTATTCAGAATCTGTTCCAAGTTCTTAGAAGCCTTCATCATATACACTTTTGTTTCATGGCCCTTTGTAGCAACCCACTGTTACTCGGTTTCACTGGGGAGAATTTAGACACAAGTGACAATGCATATTTAGCATTCTAGGCACTATAACGCTGCCTGGTCAGAAGAAAACACTGCTTTGCATTCTAAGAGTGTGTGTAAGCTGCAGGGTCCATAAATTATTTTCACTCCCTCCAGGCCTATAAAATCATATATTAAATATGTTTACAGGCTCAAAAAAATCAGAACTGTGGTGTATCATAATGCCTTCCTTTGACATATGTTTCTGAGATAGTTTAATAAATAAAAAGTAATTACTCATTTCACAGAACTTTGTGAGACAACGGTAACAATGTCCTGTGGTCATTTCCAACTAGTGAAGAGAAGCGCTACATTAGTGACATGTTTTTACGTGAAAGAGACTCCCGAGGGAAAATTGAATACATTTGTTTGTTATGAACTAAATGACATTCTGTATGAAATAGGATTGGGGCATGGGAACCTGGTGGGAACATATTAAGGTTTTAAATTATTTATTGCACAAGACATTTTTCTATTTTTCTTAAAGTTTGCAGAGGAGAGCACTTTTCCTGCAGCAGAGGTTGGTTCTTCAGGGACCTGTCACACTGCCCAAGCACAGCCCGTTCCTACTTACTCTAGATATTTCTGAACCTTCTTTTAGTTAGTTAGTTAGTTAGTTAGTTATTTAGTTAGTTAGTTTTTTCAAGACAGGGTTTCTCTGTTTAGCCGTGGCTGTCCTGGAACTCACTCTGTAGACCAGGCAGGTCTTGAACTCAGAAATCTGCCTGCCTCTGCCTCTCAAGTGCTGGGATTAAAGGTGTTTGCCGCCACCGCCAAATCTTTGAACCTCATTTTATAAAACTGACTTTTCTAGCACTTTTAAAAAATTCTGTCAAATACTTCATAGCAATAATAATGTATTTAAAATTACAAGTTCACATTCTGAATCAGAACTGCTTGAGATTTTTTTTTTTCATATGTCAACTTATAAGAAGGCCCTTAATTACTTCTAAAAATCGATAATGTGGAAGATAAAGATTTTGGACCAACACTTTATTAAAATAGCAGCTATTCAAATGTTTATGTTTTTAGTGTAAATTTTGCTTGTTACTATGTATGTGTGTACGCTCATGTGTGTGTATGTGATATATGTTTGTGCATATGTGTATGTGTGCATATGTGTAGTTGTCTGTGTGTGTGTATTTGTACACATGTCAGGTAGCAGCTTGCAGAAGTCTGTTTTCTCTATATATCATGTGTCTTCTGGGGACTTGCTCTGTCAGCAAGCACCTTTTCCTACTGAGCCATCTCTCCAACCAAAAAATCAATTTTATATATTTTTTTTGCTATGAGGTAGGCACTTTCTAGGTGGGGTGAACAGATAGTTCTTTGTGAAGTTTTCATACCAAAATACAATATATAGGAAAATGCTAGAATGCTATTTTGTTTTCCACTATCTGTTACTGGAATATTTTACCATTATTTAAATACTTACATAATGTTTTATGTTCATATTGATTATCTTATTTTTAAAACATACATAATAAGTTGCTTATCGAAGAGTTTCCGAAGTCAGGCATGGTGGTACATATGACCAATACTTATTAAGCTGAATAAAAGAAAATGGGAGTTCAAGGCCAGAGGTAGACACGAAATGCCATCTCAAAAAGCAAATCAAGCCAAAATAAATGGAAAGGTAAAGTTTCTGTTTGTGACTGCTTTAATATTTGGGAGCATGTGTCTACTTTCATCATAGATTGCAACACCTAGCAGGGTTTCCACTTCCCCTATGACAATTGGCAAGTGCATGCATTGGAGTTAACAGAGTTAAGGGACGATGGAGGAAAGGGCTATTACTGTTGGAATCTAGATCTAAGTTTAATCTTTTAATAATCACTATTATGGCTACAATTTCAGTGTTATAAAATTGACATATCTACATTATTTCCTAATATTCTTTTAGAAATATGGAGGTGCATACACTAAAAGTATCTTTTTTCTCAATATTTATGAACATTATCAGAGAGTATAAAATATCTTGATAACATAACATATAAGTATTAATAATTTATTATATTACATTTATATGGCATATATAGAAAAGATAATTTATGTAGTATATGTTATGTTCCATAACATAGTAATTTTATATTCTGCAACCTTAATTAGTTTATATATATATATAATATAAAATATATATAATATAATAATATATTTATATATATATTATATAATTTATATATATATAATATAATAATACATAATACTATCTCTTTTCCACTCTTTCTTTCCTGTTGAGACTTTTCATTTTCCCTGCCTCTTGTCATGTCTAGTGTGTACATGAACCAGTGCATTTGATTAGTGTTGCTTAGATAAGCATAAATGGGGACTTATTTGTTTGAGTAGGTCAACTTACCTGTGACTGCACCACTGGAGAACATTGTACCCTCCTTCCACTATTTAGATCTTATAAATATATATTCCATTTCCCTTTTGAAACTGTTATTACATATTTCCATCTATCAAACTAATTTAGATTAATAATTTTTAAAATGTTTCATATGAAATATCTTTCCCTAATTATCTTATATGTGTAAAATTTGCATTTATACAAACTATATTTATAGTGTATATAGAGCTCAAAGAGTATATGGAAATACCTAATAAGTGACATATTACTAACTATTCTGAATTAGTTGTTTCCGTAAAAGGAACAACATAATTAGAAATATAATTTCTCTCAGCCTTTTTAAACTCTTCACATAAATGGTTTATTCAAAATATCAAATTATGTAAATGGTTTATTAAAAATGCCCAGTAAACTTGTGTTCAGTCCTCACATAAAAATGTGCTGTATGTACATGTTACCTTAGTATAATTGCATATTTCTATATTTACTTTCTATGGTTTTTTTTTTAAACTCACACTGAATACATTTACTAAAACCTTGACTTTACATCTAAATCTTTGAAATACAATTACAGAGTTCTATTTTACTGGTGCCTGTGAAGTGGGGTTTCATCCAAGAAATATAGCAATATAACTAGTTCAAAAACCAGGTAGCCGAGTACAGAGTAACACTGAGTTGATGCAAGCTATGATGAACTTTGAACAAGTAGGATTTAGCTTCTTGAAAGTGTTGGTAGCAAAAGACTCCAGGAAAGGTATCCACCATCATGGTGTTATAAAAATATACTGTGGTAATAGGTTCAGGCATGGTTGGCAATGGCTCATTACTTCAGTGATGAGTGTTACCATCCAAAAACATCCCAAGGGTGTTAATAAGGTGAATTTTACAAAAAAATCTTTCCTTTGTTTAAAATATTAATTTATAATCACATTTAAATTCCTCCTAAATAGCACCTATTCAGCAATCCTAATGACATTGCCATATTTTTCTTGTTAAAATGTTTGAAAATACACTTAGTTTACTTTACTTTAAAGAATGATGGTGACTTTTTTTCCTAATATCCACTTATTAGTGAATACATACCTTGCATGTCCTTTTAGGTCTGAGTTACCTCAGGATGATATTTTCTACTGCCATCCATTTGCCTGCAAAACTCAGGATGTCCTCATTCTCAATAGCTATGTAGTATTCCATTGGGTAAATGAACATTTTCTATATCCATTCTTCTGTTGTGGGACATCTAGGTTGTTTCCAGCTCCTGGCTATCACAAACAAGGCCAAAATGAACATACTGGAACAAGTGCCCCTGTGGCATGGTGGGACATCTTTTGAGTATATTCCCAAGAGTGGTATAGCTGGGTCTTCAGGTAGATCTATTTCCAGTTTTTTGAGGAACACCTAAGATACAGTCCACAGAACTCAGAAAGGTCAACAAGCTGAAGTGCCCAAGTGAGGACGCCTCAGTCCCACTTGAAAGAGAGGACGGAGGGACCTGGGAGGGAAAGTGGACAAGAGAGGGAAAGGAGAGAGGGGAGAGCAGGAGAGGGGAGAGGAAGAGAGGGGAGGAGAGGGGACAAGAGAGGGGGAAGAGGGTAGAGGGAAACCTGACCTGGTATTGGGTGAGGGAAAAGGACTGAAGCCCTGAAGGCTAGCAGAAAGAATGAAAACAGGCAACCTCAGGAAATAGGAGATGGGGGGGGACCTTCCAGAATGCTCCAGAGACCTGGGAGGTGAGAGACTCTCAGGAATCAAAGTGAGGGAGGGACCTTAGATGAAATGCCTGATAGTAGGGAAAGGGAACTTAGAGACCACCTCCAGCAGGAAGACAGGACATCAAGTGAGGGATGGGGTTGCCATCCTACAGTCACATCTCTGACCCATAATTGTTCCTGTCTGAAAGAATTACAGGGATGGAAATGGAGAGGAGCCTGAGGAAAAGAAGGTCCAGTGACCGGCCCACAGTGGGATCCAGCTCAAGGGGAGGTCCCAAGGCCTGACACTATTACTGAGGCTATGGAGTTCTAACAAAAAGGGACCTGTCATGACTGTCCTCCAAAAGACCCAACAAGCAGCTGAGTCAGATGCAGGTATGCCACCTAACCCTCAAGAGACTGGAGGCTCTAGAGAGTTTAGAGGTCACGTGGAGTTGGGGAGGCATCCACCTTGAGACAGGGTTAGTGGGGAGGAAGTATATGATGTGGAGCAGTTGGAGAGTGGATGGGGGGAGCAGACAATGGAATATGGAGTTAAAAAAAAACATAGGTTAACTTAAAAAAAGGAATGATGGAGACCATGCAATGTGCAACCCTCACTGATGCATTTATACTGCAACATCTACACAGAAGACTCAGGGAAAGTTGCAGCTCTTGTGAGATAGTGTCTTCTAGCCTTGATAGGGAAGCTATACTCATAAAATTGCAACATTATGGTTCCCTAAATGAGGTTGTAATAAAGATAACACCAGTTGACACACCAGTGTTGTTGAAATTTACAAAGATATTATCAATAGATGAAGAGTGACCAATGGCTACTTACTTTAAAAAAAATATATCATTTTTTTTCTGACAGTCCAGACTTTATCACCCTCCTGTTCCACTCTCTGACTGTTCCACATCCCATACCTCTTCCTCCCACCCAGTCTCAAGAGGATGTTTCTACTCCCTACCCACACTTCACCTGACCTCTAAACTCCCTGGGGCCTCTAGTCTATTGAGGCTTAGGTGGCTTCTTTGATGACTGAACCCAGACACTTCAATCCTCTGCTGTCTATGTGTTGGGGGCCTCATATCAGCTGGTGTATGCTGTCTGGTTGGTGGCTCAGTGTATGAGAGATCTTGGGGTCCAGGTTAGTGGAGACTGCTCCTCTTCCTATAGGGCTGCCCTCCTCAACTTCTTCCAGCTTTTCCCTAATTCAACTACAGGGATCACTAGATATAGGAGATTCCTAGTTATCAGCTCTAAACATATATGCAAGCAACACACATACACATTCAAGTCCATACATATGAATACCATTATTAGCAATTCCTTTATGTTAGGAAAATTTTCATCTATGATTTTTTGAAAATATTTTTTGGGCTTTTGAACTGGCTTTCTTATTTTTTTCTCTAGTCCATGATTCTTAGCTTTGTTCCCACATTTTCTGGATGTTTTGAGTCAGGAATTTTTTTAATTTTACAATTACACTTTCTATGATGGATATATTCATTTATTTCTTTTTTTATAAAATAAACTAATAAAATTTATTTTAAAATATACAACTCAGTATTGACATTTTTTAGTCATTAAAATAATTTACAATAGTTATATGCCTTTTAAATATACATGATGTCTTCTGAAGCTAAAAGTAAAATGCACTCAACCAGTTTTTAAAATCTATTTGAAATATTAAACATGTTAGAAGTAGAAAAAAATTGCTTATGAAGTCCTCTATGAAAGGAAATTGTGACAAGTTTCTTATTAGACAGAAACTGTTCCATCTCCAAGGGAGAATATGCAGCATAACTGTGGCTTCATAGAATGAATTGGGTAGTGTTCTTTCTGTTTCTATTTTGTGGAATAGTTTGAAGAGTATTGGTATTACGTCTTCTTTGAAGGTCTGATAGAATTCTGCACTAAACCCATCTGGTCTTGGGCTTTTTTTTGGTTGGGAGACTTTTAATGATTACTTCTATTTCTTTAGAGGTTATGGGACTAGTTAGATGGTTTATTTGATGGTATTTGTTATCTGTCTAGAAAATTGTCCATTTCATCCAGATTTTCCAGTTTTGTTGAATATAAGTTTTTGTAGTAAGATCTGATGATTTTTTTGAATTTCCTCAGTTTCTGTTGTTATATCTACCTTTTCATTTCTGATTTTATTAATTTGGATACTGTCTCTTTGCCCTCAGGTTAGTCTGGCTAAGGGTTTATCTATCTTGTTGATTTTCTCCAAGAACCAGCTTCTGGTTTCATTGATTCTTTGTGTAGTTCTTTTTGTTTCTACTTGGTTGATTTCAGCCCCTCTTAGGTGTTCTAGAGCTTTCAGGTACACTGTTAAGCTCTTTTCGGTTTCTTTTTGGAGGCACTCAGACCTATGAGTTTTCCTATTAGCACTGCTTTCATTGTGTCCCATAAGTTTTGGTATTTTCGTGCCTTCATTTTCATTAAATGCAAAAAAGTCTTTAATTTCTTTATTTCTTCCTTGATCAAGTTATCATTGAGTAGGGCATTGTTCAGATTCCATGTGTATGTGGAATTTCTGTTATTTTTATTGCTATTGAACACCAGCTTTGGTCTGTGATGATCTGATAGGATGCATGGGATTATTTCAATCTTCTTGTATCTTTTATGACTGATTGTAGGTCAGTTTTGGAGAAGGTACCATGAGGTGCTGAGAAGAAGGTATATTATTTTGTTTTAGGATGAAATATTCTATAGAAACCTGTTAAATCCATTTGGTCCATAACTTCTGTCACTGTGTCTCTGTTTAGTGTTTCCATGATCTGTCCATTGATGAGTATGGATGTTGAAGTCTCCCACTATTATTGTGTGGTGCTATGATGTATTCTTTGAGCTTTAATTAAGTTTCTTTTATGAATGTGAGTGCCCTTGCATTTGAAGCATGGATGTTCAGAATTGAGAGTTCTTCTTGGTAGATTCTTTTCTTTGATGAATATAAAATGTCCTTCCTTATCCTTTTTGATAACTTTTGGCTGAAAGTTGATTTTATTTGATATTAGAATGGCTACTCTAGCTTGTTTTTTGGGGCCATTTGCTTAGAAAATGTTTTTCCAGCCCTTTACTCTGAGGTATTATCTGTCTTTGATACTTAGGTCTGTTTCCTGTATGCAGAAAAATGCTGAGACATGTTTCAGTATCGAGTCTTTTTTTCTAGGTCTTTTTTTTTGGTCTTTTTTTGAGTACATTGATATTAAGAGATATTAAGGAACAGTGATTGTTGCTTTCTGTTAGTTTTGATGTTATTTTTATGATTGTGTGGCTATCTTATATTGGATTTGTTGAAAGAAGATTACTTTCTTGTTTTCTCTAGGATGTAGGTTTCTCTCCTTGTGTTGGCATTTTCCATCTATTATCCTTTGTAGGACTGGATTTGTGGAAAGATATTGTGTAAATTTGGCTTTGCCATGGAATATCTTGGTTTCTCTATCTATAGTAACTGAGAGTTTTTCTGGGTATAGTAGCCTAGGATAGCATTTGTGTTCTCTTAGGCTCTGTATAACATCTGCCCAGGATCTTCTAGCTTTCATAGTCTCTGGTGAGGAGTTAGTTATAATTCTCATAGATCTGCCTTTATATGTTACTTGACCCTTTTCCCTTACTGTTTTTAATATTCTTCTTTGTTTTGTGTATTTGGTGTTTTGATTATTATGTGATGGGAGGAATTTCTTTTCTGGTCCAGTCTATTTGGAGCTCTGTAGGCTTCTTGTACGTTCATGGACATCTTTTTCTTTAGGTTAGGGAAGTTTTCTTCTATAATTTTGTTGAAGATACTTACTGACTCTTTAAGTTGGGAGTCTTTGCTCTCTTCTATACCTATTATCCTTAGGTTTGGTCTTCTCGTTGCATCCTGAATTTCCTGGATGTTTTGGTTTAGGAGCATTTTGCATTTTTTTGACTGTTGTGTCAATGTTTCTATGGTATCTTCTGCACTTGAGATTCTCTCTTCTCTCTCTTATATTCTGTGGGTGATGCTTTCAGCTATGCCTCCTTATCTCTTTCCTAGGTTTTCTATCTTCAGGGTAGTCTCCCTTTATTATTTCTTTGTTTCTATTTCCATTTTTAGATCCTAGATGGTTTTGTTCAATTCCTTCACCTCTTTGGTTATGTTTTCTTGTAATTCTTTAAGGGATTTTTGTGTTACCTCTTTAAGGGCTTCTACCTGTTTACTTGTGTTCTCTGTATTTCTTTAAGGGTGGTATTTATGTCCTTCTTAAGTCCTGTATCATCATCATGAGATGAGATTTTAAATCAGATGTTACTTTTCTGGTGTGTCCAGGTATCCAGGACTCTCTGTGGTGGAAGAACTAGATTCTGAAGATGCCAAGTAGCTTTGGTTTCTGTTGCTTATGTTCTTGCCCTTGCCTTTCCTAATCTGCTTATCTCTTGTGTTAGCTGGTCTTGCTGTCTCTGACTGTGGCTTGTCCCTCAGCCTTGTCCTGCAAGCCTGTGTATCACTCATTACTGATGGAAGACCAGTTCTCTCCTGGAGGAATTTGGCTATGGAAAGCTGTGGCATAGGGGATCCTGTCCCCAGCTGTTCCTTGGTTTCTGTGTCCTGATGGCTCTGGGTGGGTCCTTTTTCTTTCCATTTTTAAAATTTATTTTTTGTTTTCCTTAAGGGATTTTTTCATTTCCTCCAACTGTTTATTTCTTTCTATTTTTTTATTATTTTTATTTATTTTTTATAGTTCAGTCATTGCCCCTCTCCTAGTCCATCTTCTCACACTTCCTTATCCCATTATTCCTCCCCTCTTTCTCCAAGAGGATGTCCACATGCCTCCCCAATCCCTGGGACCTCAAGTCTCTTGAGGATTAAGGGGAGTCTTTTCTCACTGAGGCCAGACCGGGCAGTCCTCTGCTGTATATGTTTTGGGGGCCTCAGATAAGCTCATGTATGCTGCCTGGTTAGTGGTCCAATGTCTGAGAGATCTCAGGGTTCCAGACTAGTTGAGACTGGTTGTCTTCCTATTGAGTTGTCTAGATTCTGTAAGGAATATTTTTATTTTCTCTTTAAGAAGCTCTAGCTACTTCACATAGTTGGTTTCAAGTTTTTTTCATTGTTTGTTTGTTTGTTTGTGTTCCAGCTATGTTGGAATATTGTGGGGCTTCTGTAGTAGGACAGATGAACTCTGGAGGAGACATATTACTCTGGCTGTTAGATGTTCTTATGCTGGCATCTAGATATCTAGGATTAGGGGTGATTGAATTCACATTTTCTCTTCTTTTTTTTTCATTAATTTACTTATTCATTTATATCCTTATCTGAGCCTCCCCTCTCCTTCCAGTTTCCCCTCATACTACCCCTATGGCTCAACCCTCTCCTTAACTGCTGAGAAGGGGGAGGTTCCTCCCTGGGTACCAACCTATCCTGGTATCTCAAGTCATTTCAGGGCTAGGCACATCCTTTCCCATTGAGACCAAACAAGTCATTCCAGTTAAAGAAACAGGATCCACAGGCAGGAAACTGAGTCAGGGACAGACCTTGATTCAGTTATTAGGGAATGAGCATGAAGACCAAGCAGCTCATCTGCTACATATGAACAAGAAGCCTAAGTCCAGCCCTTGTATGCTCTTTGTTTGGTAACCCACTTTCTGGGAGGCCCCAATGGTATAGATTAGTTCTGTTGGTCTTCTTGCGTAGTAGAGCATCTTTGAGGACAGTTATGCTAAGCTTCTGTCTGTGAATCCAGGCTGACAGATACAAGCATAGCCTAAAGCTCCCAAGTAGTTGAAAGAGGAAGACAGGCCTGTAATAAATCCTTATTGATGCTCTGAAGACACCTCGGCACATTCCTTCCCCAACTGGCAGGGCCCGCTACTATATTCATTTATGTCTGTCTCACACAGGACACCTCTGTAAGCAAGCCAACAGTGACAATCCCAGCTCTTTCCACAACGAGGCTGTGTGCCATGA
>JADRCC010547070.1:0-12596 GCA_019843855.1 Hylomyscus alleni
AAAAAAAAAAAAAAAAAAAAAAGCTTGGCTAGCCCCAAAGTAATGAGTTATCTTAATTGTTTGCAGTTAGTCACAGAGTGAACTTGTTATACACTTTCCCTTCTCTTACTACTCTGCTTGACTAGTCAAACAACCGCAGGCAGAAATGAGTGACTCTAGAAGGTGAGTACTGGAGTCATCTCTTAATACCTAAACGGAAAAAGAAAGGAATTAGTGAAAGTGCCCTTGGAAATGTTTTTGAATAATCTTTTCCATGAGTCCCATTGTGCTCTGGCCACAACATAATAGCTTGCATAGTTAAGTCCTGTCGGGCATTGTGTACAGACCCATAGCACCAACCGCCCAGCTGGTGCTATGGGTCTGTATTGATTGGAGCTGGTTTGTCTTTATATTGTCCTGCAAAGCAACTATACTTGAAGTCTTTAAAGGCAAAAGCTTGTTTAAGGGCTCTCTACCCACTATGAACTCTATTGTGTATTCTCATTTTCTATTGTTAATGTCATCTGACTTCCAGGGACAGGGGCTACTGGGCCTATTCCCCCAGCTTCAGGATCTTAGAAGTCTTCATTTCTTTACTGCTTCTTAGCTGGTCTATGGCTCAGATTCTGAGCACTAATTAGGAGTCTTGTTTCTGAATGTTGTAGAAGGTAGTTTATCTTGAAGGCTCAGCCTTTGTGTCTTGCAAATAGCTTCTTAAAAGAATTTAACACCATTATTATGTAAATTTTTGGAACTTTTTTTTTTTTTAGAGAAAAGCATATCACTTACAAAAGAATTGTTTGTCCTACTGTAATGTAACTGTAAAATAACTATTATAACTGTAAAAATAGAAAAGGATGACTTGGTAAGTATCTGTCAGTGTAATTTATGGAAAATACAGTAGAGTATTACAACAAAGGAAATTTATCAGCTAATTATTACTGTTGTGATTTTTTTTTACTTTTTTCTCTTAAAATACTAATAATACTGGGACATGTAAGTAAAATTGTACGAGTTATATTTTTAAACACATCTACTGTGTGTTTCTGTGTCATGAAATATTTTCAAAATTGTATATAATAACATTGGGGTAAGAAATACCTCCCTCAGGCTGGCAAGATGGCTCAGCGGGTAAGAGCACTGACTGCTCTTCCGAAGGTCCTGAGTTCGGATCCCAGAAACCACATGGTGGCTCACAACCACCCGTAATGAGATCGGACGCCCTCTTCTGGTGCATCTGAAGAGAGCTACAGTGAATTACGCCAGAGCGAGCAGGGCTGCAGTTCAATTCTCAGCAGCCACACACATGATGGCTCACAGTCATCTGTACAGCTACAGTGTACTCATACACATAAAACAAATAAAATAAAATAAATCTTAAAAAAATAAGAAAAAAAAAAAGAAATACCTCCCTCATTCCATTTTGACATACTTTTTTTCTTAGTTAAATGAAAAAAAGTTTTTTGAGTCAGGCTGATGTATCTCAGTCTTGTATAATATAGGTTAACATATTTTCCAAGAACATAGATGTCAGTGGAATTTTATTAAAAAATCAGGATTTTTTTTGCTTGTTTTTGTTTTTGTTTTTTCAAGACAGGGTTTCTCTGTGTAGCCTTGGCTATCCTGGAACTTACTGTCTAGACAAGGCTGGCCTTGGACTCAAAAAATCCTCAAGTTTCTACCTCTTGAGCGCTGTGTGTTGTGTGGAGGTACTGTGTTTCTGTAGGATAAAGGTCTATTTTGTTGTTGTTTTTAAACCATGGGCCAAGTGTGGTGCTGTGTGCCTTCAGTCCCATCCCATGGAAGACAGAGACAGGTGGGTCTCTAGCTCACTCTACATAGTGAGTTCCGTGTCAGCCAAGGCTACATAGTGAGATTCTATCTAAAAAAGTTTTTTTCTGTTTCTGTATGTCTACATGTCTACACACAGGTGCCCACAGAAAGCAGAAGAGGGCATTGGGTCCCCTGGAACTGGAGTTAAGTTGATTCTAGCACCTGACACTAATGTTAGAAATTGAACACAAGTCCTCTGTTAACTGCTGTGCCACCTCTCCAGTCCCATTGTTGCTATGCTTATGTGGAGAGAAGTATTCACAATATTTTAAATTTAAAGAATTGTCATTGGATCATTGTATTTGAAAGAAAGCACTCAAGTATAATTAGTATACTACACTTACATAGTGTTCCCAGAAATGTCAACAGTGGCCGTGAGTTAGGAACCAGAAGACTATTTGGTTTCACTTGTTGGCTCTGGATAGGTAATTTTATTCCTCCCAAGAAGTATACTATTTGAGAAAAGTAGTCCCCTTATTTTTCTTGAGTTACAGATGTAATAGGAAGAATCTTTTTTTTTTAAGAGTACTTATTTTATGTATGTGAGTACACTGTAGCTGTACAGATGGCTGTGAGCCACCATGTGGTTGCTGGGAGTTGAATTTCAAACCTCAGCTCGGTCTGGTCAACTCTACTTGCCCTGGTTGGTCCCTGCTTACTCTGGCCCAAAGATATATTTATTATTATAGATAAATACACTATTGCTGTTTTCAGACATACCAGAAGAGGGCGTCAGATCTCATTACGGGTGGTTGTGAGCCACCATGTGGTTGCTGGGATTTGAACTCAGGTCCTTTGGAAGAGCAGTCAGTGCTCTTAGCAACTGAGCCATCTCCCCAGTCCAAGAATTTTTTTTTAAAGTCTTTATTTATTTTATGTATATGAGTACACTGTCGCTGTTTTCAGACATACCAGAAGAGGGCATGGGATCCCATTAGAGATGGTTGTGAGCCACCATGTGTTTGCTGGGATTTGAATTCAGGACCTCTGGAAGAGCAGTCGGTGCTCTTAACCTCTGAACCATCTCTGCAGCCCGCAAGAATCTTTTTAAGATTTGTGTATTTATTTTACATATGTGAGTGCTCTATTTGCATGTACACCTGCATTACCTGAAGAGGGCATCAGAACTCAATACAGATGGTTGTAACCTACCATGCGGTTGCTAGGAACCTCAATCAGGATCTCTAGTGCTAGTTAGATCAGCTAGTGCTCTTAACCTCTGAGCCATCTCTCCAGCCCAAAGTTTTATTCTTATGCTAGGTGGTGGGACCCCTTTGATCCCAGCACTTGGGAGGCAGAGGCAGGTGGATCTCTTGAGTTTGGTGCCAGCCTAGTCCACTGAGCATATTCCAAGACAGCCAGGACTACATAGACCTTGTCTTGAAAAAAAAATTATTTTTTTTCAAGTGTGTATGTGTGTCTGCCAGTGTCATGGGGACTAGAAGAAGACATTGAATTCCCTGAAGCCAGAGTTGTAAGCTGCCTCTCGTGGGTGCTAGGATTTGAGCCTTAGAAGAGCAGCAAATGCTCTAAACCACTAAGCCATCTCTCCAGCCCCCAAAGAAAGAATCCTAATTTTTAGTTCTTGTTAAAAGTCTGTAAGAAGCACTTCCCATGTATGAACTATTTAGAGATGAATGGGACACAGTTTTACACAGTTTTGTCTGCCAGGGCTTTAGTCAGATGGAAGGAGGTAGATGGTTCCTGCAGATGTGATGTTCACTGGAGCATCTCAGCGGCGAAAGGAGGTGGAGAGTTCCTTGCCTGATGGCGCAGAGGAACAAAACACGCTTCCAGACACCTGACATTAACTGAGTCCTTTTTGAGAAGAAGCTTCCCTTGGTTTGTCACTCTGTCACCTGTGACTGCTTTTGTTCTTGAGTTAGTGCTGCCTAAAAAAGGGCGGTACAAGACAATGTCTTAGTATCTATAGATTTGACGTGTTTCTAAACTTTTTTACATTTATTATTTATTTTGTGTGTGGCTGCATGCCAGGACATGTGTGGGGAGGTCAGGGGACAACTTGTGGGAGTTGGTTCCTTTCTTCCATCATATGTGTCATGGGAATTGAACTCAGGTCACCGTCATGAATGTAGGCATCTTTACCCGTGAGCTAGCTTGCTGGCCCTTTTGTTGTAAAAGTCTGTCAATTGCTTTCATTGGTTTTACAGATGATCTTGAATTTCTAGTTCTCTGGACTTTCCTAAGTGCTGAAATTACAGATCTGCAACATCTTGCCATTTTGTGTAGTGTTGGGAACAAAGGCCAGGGTTTTGTGTATGCTAGGCAGGCAAGGACTCTACCAACCAAGCTATATCCCCAACTCTTATTTTTGTTTTTTGAAGCAAGATTAAAGGATGTAGCCCAACCTGACCTTAAACTCATGATCTTCTTCATTTGGCCTCATGAGGAATTACTTGGCGGTGGCTCTGCCTGGGTCCAGATCATTTTTGTTATAGATACTTGATAAGAAAAAAAATTGTGCAAAATTGATTTCTGGATTTTAGTAGTGACTTTGCTATTTAAGCAACTATTCGATTCCTTTTACTTTAAAATTATTTATTTTTATTTATGTGGATATTAGTGTTTTGTACCCATGCCTAACAGGTACCATGTGCAAGCCTTGTGCTACAAAGGCCAGAAGAGATTGTCAGAGTTCAGGAACTGGAGTTACAGGAGCTTGTGAGCTGCCCTTTGGGTGCTGAGAATCAAACCCTGGTCCTCTGGAAGAGCAGCCATCTCTCCAGTCCAGTTTCTAGTTATTTTAATAAAATTAGTTAATATTATATGGTACTTTGTTTTTCTCACGTATTTTTCCAAGCACTGTAAACACACATATATTCTCTCATGTTAACACTGAGGTAAGTGCTATTTTATTCCTGTTGAATAGAAGGAAAGATATTGAAGTTAACTAATTTGCCTAAAGTAGAAACAGTGTAATTTGAAACCAAGCAATATGGTTCTAGAGACTATGCTTTAGCTGGGCTGCAAAAGAATGTAAGCAATGTATGGAAAATGAGATTGTTACTTTTCCTTTTTCATCTTTGCCTTTTTAAAATGACCTTTTGCTCTTCTTTTAGTGATTTGTATATGTAGCATGTAGTTCCCATTAGTTTCTGACTTGAGATTCTCTGCCTCGGCCTGCCAAGTACTAGGACTACATGTGTTCAGGGAACAAGTAGTGCACCCACTAAGTCTAGGAGATTTTTTGATGGGAGGTAAAGAATATGCTCCTGTCTCTTGGGTCTTGCTAGACGGCATACATAAGTAACTTTACTATAGTAGTACTTAGTAGTGGAAATAAAATGTCAGTAAGGACCAGGTAACCAGCCAAAGTTACATAGTAAGATGCTGTTTCAAAAAAGAACCAACCAAACAAAACATGTCAGTAAGTAGGAATCTGCTTCTAACTCCCTTCGTTTGTTTGCTATTTTCTGTGGTATTCCGTGGACAATTGTTACTTATTTGGAGTTAGGGTCTCACTCTCTAACTCTGACTGGCCTGTAATTTGCTATATAGAACAGGTTGATCTCGAACCTTTAGATTTCCACCTTCATCTGCCTCTTAAGTGCTTCGAATAAAGATATGTACAAACAGGCATGGGCGTGGTTGTGCATGCAACATTACTGTCTGATTAATGCTTGACTCCATAGGGAGGATGAAATTGGCCTGGTGCTGGATAGAGAATATAATTTCAGCCTGTTTTATCCAGTACTAGAATGTGCTTGATTTTTGTTTTCGTATGATAGTTTAGCTTAAGAAATGTTGAAGGTACAAACAGTGCTGGCACGTGGCTTTAATCCCAGTACTCAAGAGGCAAAGGCAGGTGAATTTCTACGAATTGAAGACCAGCCTGATCTATACAGTGAGTTCCAGGGCAGCCAGGGCTGTTACAAAGGGCTGTTCCCTGTCTAGGAAAACAAGACAGACAAAATAATGAAAGATGATGAGCATATTATACTGGCTTGCACCTGTAATCCCAGCACTCAGGAGGAGGAGAATTTTCTTAAGTTCTAAGCCAGCCTGAGCTACATGGAATTCTAGCACAGACCAGGCACAGGGCTGGTGAAGTGGTAACAGCAGATGACAGGCACTTGTATAAGCCTATGAGTTTCATCCTGGAACCCGTGTAAATGTGGAAGGAGAGAACATACAAAGTTGTCTTCTGCCTCTGTAACTTGTCATGGCATGTGTGCCCTATATTATCTTGTACACACACATAACATTTAAAAAAAACCTCACCGAGTTGGGTATAACACTCTTAAGGCAGATGTGTGTAAATCTCTGTGGAGTTGAGGTCAAACTTGGTCAACATAGCAAGTTGCAGGCCATTGAAGGGTTCATAGTAATAACCTTATTTAAAAGAGAAAAAAAACCCACAGTTTATTTTGGGGAAAAAGGGAAGATATAATAAAACTTATATATTATAAATGTATTTATCTATTATGTTACAGTATATATAATACACGCATTTCATTCTCATTGCCAGAGTAATTGTGTCTATGTATTTCATGATTTCAAGATATACAAACAGAATTTTTAAGGTGGCTTAGTAGGTAAAGCCACCTATTGCCAAGCCTGGTGACCTGATTTTGATCCCTGAGACCTACATGGTGGAAAGAGAGAACCAACTCAAGTGGGTTGTCCTCTGATCTCTACACGCATGCCTTGGCATGTGCATGCCCACATCCCATAAGTAATGTAGAAAACATAAAAGCATCATGTTAACAGTAGCAGAGTGTTGACTATCCATTTTAATTTTAGGAACCCGAAGGACTCTGCAATATGAATAATTCTCTAGAGAACACCATCTCATTTGAAGAGTACATCCGAGTAAAGGCGAGGTCTGTCCCGCAGCACAGGATGAAGGAATTTCTGGACTCACTGGCTTCTAAGGGACCAGAAGCTCTTCAGGAGTTCCAGCAGACTGCCACCACCACCATGGTGTACCAGCAGGGTGGGAACTGCATTTATACAGACAGCACTGAAGTGGCTGGGTCTTTGCTTGAACTTGCTTGTCCAGTCACAACCAGTGTTCAGCCACAAACTCAGCAGGAGCAGCAGATCCAGGTTCAACAGCCACAGCAGGTTCAGGTAAGAGGAAATATTTAGTTGGAGCCTGTTAGTAAACTTTTATTTTCTCTCACAGGTTAGGATAGCTACAACACACCGATACAGATGTTAGAAATGCTGGAAGTTATTTTATTGCAGTGTGGAATCTTTCATATTTAATATGGACTGACAATATCTTTAGCCACTGTAAACTATAAAGACCACAGATACTTGCTATTTACTTTAGAGAGCTTGAATAGTACAGAGAAGTGGAGGCCAGCACTGCATTTGAATGTAAGAGCTTTCAGGTGACTGAGCCTTTCTATCTTTTCACAATAGTCTTAGCAGAAAGGGCAGGATACCTCCTTTTTTTTGTTTGTTTTTTGTTTGTTTTTTTTCAAGACAGGGTTTCTTTGTGTATCCCTGGCTGTCCTGGAACTCACTCTTTAGACCAGGCTGGCCTCAGACTCAGAAATCCACCTGCCTCTGCCTCCCAAGTGCTGGGATTAAAGGCGTGCGCCACCACCGACCGGCTAGGATACCTCCTTTTGACTCATTGTGGAAAGTGTGGACTTCAGAATTTTCCTTAAAGTAAACTCTGATGTATTGGTGATCTCCATTCAGTTTATATATCTCAGTTCTCTGATCACCTATGGAATCTAGGTTAGCATTTTCCTACCTAATAAGTTTCAGATAATGCTAACTCAGACATTAAGCTTATTTGAAATGGAGGAGTGAGTACATTGACTGGTGAGGTTTTCTTTTTTAAGGATCTTTATGTCATACAGTAGTTTTCTTGGCATTATATTAGGATTGAGTTTTACTTTGAATGCTTCTTACACCAGATAATAGGAAGGATGTGAAACATAATGGAAAAACAGAAATGTGTCTGTGCTAGAAGGGTTGACTGTGTAGTCACAAGGAAGATAATGTGGGAAACTGGGCTCTGAAAGGAGAGGTTGGCTATAAATTTTACTTGATTTCTTAGTTAATAACATGATCTTAATTTTTTTATCTGTCAGAAATGATAAAAATACCAGTTAAGTGAGACCAAATGAGATAATGGACAAAAAAAGTATCTCTAGTTTCTTAGAAGTTTCTCCTTACTAAGGTTTAAAAGGTTGAGATTTGGGGGGTGACAGACTTCTTTGAAGCTTTGTGATAATCAAGATAGTTCACTAGTATCACCTTTAACATATTTTTTTAAAACTCATGTTTATAAAAGAAGTAGAAATATAATTCATAAAATAGATTCCTGAGAACATTTTTTAAAATTATTTATTTATTTATTTATTTTATATATATGAGTACACTACTGCTCTCTTCAAACACACCAGAAGAGGGTATCAGATCCCATTACAGATGGTTATGAGCCACCATGTGGTTGCTGGGAATTGAACCCAGGACCTCTGGAAGAGCATTTGGTGCTCTTAATTGGTGAGTCATCTCACCAGCCCTTCCTAAGAACATTTTTTGTTTTGTTTTGTTTTTGGTTTTTCGAGACAGGGTTTGTCTGTATAGCTCTGGCTGGCCTGGAACTAGCTCTGTAGACCAGCCTGGCCTCGAACGCAGAAATCCACTTGCAGAGATTAAAGGCATGTGCCACCCCTGCCCAAGAGAACATATTTTTTTCCATTCTTTATATCTTACTTATTTTTTATTTTTTTCTTATTTTTATTTATTTTATGTATATGAGTACACTGTAGCTGTACAGGTGGTTGTGAGACTTCATATGGTTGTTGGGAATTGGATTTTAGGACCTTTGCTCACTCTGGTCTGCCCTACTTGCTCTGGTCAACTCCACTTGCTCAGTCCCTGTTCTCTCCGGCCCAAAGGTTTATTTATTATTATATATTATACACTGTAGCTGTCTTCAGACTCACCAGAAGAAGATATCAGATCTCTTTAGGGGTGATTGTAAGCCACCATGTGGATTTGAACTCGGGAACTTTGGAAGAGCAATCAGTGCTCTTAACCACTGAGCCATCTCACCAGCCCTTATTTTTTATTTTGAAACAGGATTTTATACTGTATTCCTTGTTGTCCTGGTTACCTTCAAACTCAAAACATAACTCTTGCTTGAATTTCCTTAGAGCCTGGGATTACAGGTGTATTACCATGCCCAACTGCATTTCCTGCATTAGTGATTGTAGAGAAAATAAGAAAATTCCTCACAATGGTGGGGGGGTGGAAAGAATAAGATCACACCCCACTGTGGTTGGTGAAGTGACTCAGCAAGTACAGTGCCTATAGCATAGTGACCTGAGTTCTAGAAGAGAATGGATCTGCCAAAATTGTCCTCTGACTTCTTTGCACATGCACTGTGGCACATGTGCACCCATATGTTACATAAAACACCCATGAAATAACAAACATGGTTTTAAATCTCTCTAAATTTAACCAAGCATAACTCAAGTGTAATTTATGCACTCCAAATGCTGACACTACAAGGTAAGATCCTGTCTGAAAGAAAACAGAAGCAAGCTACTCAGTCTTCTGGCCATGATGGCACATGCCCGTAATTCTAGCTCTTGGAAGGTGGAACAGGAATATTGTGAGTTCTGTCTCCATCTTGGTCAAAACCAAGAAGTCTGAAAAATTACTAAAAAAAAAAAAAGGACAGATACAGAATAAGGTAACAAGAGAATGTTACTTTAGGAGAATTGTTGGGAAGATGGAAAATTTCTCTGGATTTACCAAGATGAGATCTAAAGGCTACTCAGAGTGATCCCCTGTAGATAGACAAAGATGGGGTATTGAACAAGCATTTTAAAGCATACACGTATTCCTCAAGAGCTGTGAGGAATTCATTTTAGGATCCCCTGCAAGCTCATATTAAAATGGCATTGTAGCCAGGCAGTGGTGGCACACGCCTTTAATCCCAGCACTTGGGAGGCAGAGGCAGGCGGATTTCTGAGTTCGAGGCCAGCCTGGTCTACAGAGTGAGTTCCAGGACAACTCGGGCTACACAGAGAAACCCTGTCTCAAAAAACCAAACCAAACCAAACCAAAACAAAACAAAAAAACAATGGTATTGTAAACCAACACATATTTTCTTGTATTGTTTCTTTAAGTCTTGTGTAGGTCAAGTGTATTATCCTAAACAGTGCATGAAGTGTCTGTGCATGCACCTGCAGGGATCAGAAGTTGATTTTTGCTCATCATTTACCACCTCTTTTTTTTTTCTTCCTCCCTGTGACATTCTCTCTCATTGAATCTAGAGCTCACTGATTGGCTAGACTAGTTGGCCAGTGACACACTGGAATCCCTTGTTTAGAATTACTTAGATGTCATACTTTTCATATAACTCTCGAATTCAAAACTCAGGTCTTCATGCTTGCACAAGAAATATTTTACCAGAGGCAGGCAGATTTTTGAGTTCAAGGCCAGCCTGGTCTACAGAGTGAGTTCCAGGACAGCCAGGGTGTACAGAGAAACCCTGTCTCGGGGAAAAAAAAAAAAAGAAAAAAAGAAAAACTCAGAATAGCTGTTATATTACATTGAGGGAGTAATAACCAAAAGAAAATTGTAAGGTGAATATAGTTATGTGAAGTTTTTTGAGACAGACCCCGTCTTCAGGAGGGTTAAAACAAAAACAAAAAAAAAAAATATTAACAGCTAAGGCTCTAACTCTACTTATTATATTCTGCTGTACATTGGAAGTAGGACTTGAGCATGCTAGGAAAGCACTACACTGCTGAACTCTATCCTTGACCTTCTAGTTTACCTTTAACTTGAGAGTAACTGTCACTGAGTTGCCGGAGCTGGCCTTGAATGTCTTCTGTAGGTGGCTCTGCTTATCTCCGGTTCCTGAGCAGCTAGAATTGCGAGCCTCTGCCAAGTGCAACTTTGGGGGCCGGGGCTACTGCTGGAATGTATGTGCCATGGCAGTCAGGGCCTCCCTTCCCCACATCATACACTCATGATAATCATCTTTCACGTTAAAGTTGTATATATTTAAGTACTCAAAAACATTTAGTTTTATTTCTGAATTACATCAGACTTTTGCATTGGCTAATATTGTAATAGTTTTATATATATATATATATATATATATATATATATATATGTGCTAGCTTATACTCTTTGGTGTGAATGATCTTTTTGTTTGTTTCGTTTGTTTCGTTTGATTTTTGTTTTTCAGAAAAAGACAGGGTTTCTCGGTGTGGCTTTGGTTATCCTAGAACTCACTTTGTAGACCAGGCTGGTCTGGAGCTCAGAAATCTGCCTGCCTCTGCTTCCTTAGTTCTGGGATTAAAGGTATGTGCTACCACCACCCACCCAGTGTCAAAAACAGGACTTTATTGTGTGTGTGTGCACCTGTGGGCATGCATAATGTATGCGTGTACATGCCATGGAGCACATGTGGAGGTCAGAGGACACATTTGTGGAGCCATTTCTGGCCATTCACCTTGTTCTAGGCTTGTGCAACAAATGCCTTTTATCTATTGAGCCACCGCACTGACCACTGTTGTTAGATTTTGAATGTGCCCAACATAAAGAATGTGTTTGAAGTGACTATAAAAAAAGAAATTAGTCTGCCGGGCGGTGGTGGTGCATGCCTTTAATCCCAGCACTTGGGAGGCAGAGGCAGGCGGATTTCTGAGTTGGAGGCCAGCCTGGTCTACAGAGTGAGTTCCAGGACAGCCAGGGATACACAGAGAAACCCTGTCTCGAAAAACCAAAAAAAAAAGAAAAGAAAAGAAAAAAAAAAAGAAATTAGTCTTGTGGTGGTGGTGCACGATTTTGATACAAGCATTCAGGAAACAGAAGCAGGTAGATCTGTGAGAATTCAAGGCTAGCCTGGTTTACTTTAGTGATTTACAAAACAGCCAGGGCTATGTAGTTAGATTCTGCCTTAAACAAGATGCACAGGATTATATATGGAACTTGATGGGTATAGCAATTGTTAGAGGGCTTGTCCTGGATTCCTCTTACCACTGAGTACACACTAGGTTCTAGAAGAGGAAAACGTACTACAGAGAAGCAAAAGGAAAACTTTGAATGTATAAGTTTCTGAAGCTAAAATAGCAAGTGGATCATATTCTGAAAATACTTGCACTTATGCATCCTCTTTTGTGAAAGGGTTAGAATTGAATCTGATGTATTGCATGTGCTGGGCAAATACTATTTAGCTACATTTATGTCTGGAACTCAGTGTGTGCTATGATAATACGTGGGTGGAAAAGCACTTTTTTCCCAGGTAGTCCTAAAAATCACACCCAGTTTTTACCATAGAGAATTCTATTTTTGTTTTGTGTTTAGTCCTGATTGTTATAAACTAGGCTGTCCTTAAACTCAGAGATCCAGCTGACTTTGCTTCTGGAGTGCTGGGACTAAAGGCACATATCACTACCACCCACCTCAAAATTCAATTTTTTATTACATTTTGTTGTTGTTGTTGTTTTGGAGTTTTTTTGAGACAGGGTTTCTCTGTATAGCCCTGACTGTCCTGGAACTCACTCTGTAGACCAGGCTGGCTTGGAACTCAGAAATCTGCCTGCCTCTGCCTCCCAAGTGTTGGGATTAAAGACATGCGCCACCACCACCCGGCTTTTATTACATTTTTTAAATGTATTGTTTGCGTGCATGTTTATGTATATCGTCCTTCTTAAACCATGTGAGTACCAACAATCAAAAAATATTCAGGCTTGGCAGTAAATACTTTTTACTCAGTGGACCATCTTGCCAGCCATTTATTTATTTTTGGAAACCTTATTCATATTTTATGT
>JADRCC010547079.1:0-11501 GCA_019843855.1 Hylomyscus alleni
GGTAGAAAATAAAATTGAAGACTTGAAAGAAAATAGAACAGCCTCTCCCTTTATATATATCCTCTGAAGCTATCCCCCACTCAGTACAGGGTTTCTGAGTTCCAATTATGAAAGTCCTTCTTTTTCTCCTCTTTCCAACACCACTTTCTGGACTCCAGTCAATATCATTTCAGCCTGCTCACCCTGACACCTAAACATTCTCCTGTCTCTGTGAAGACTGCATGCAAGCCAATATAGTTGCTGTCAGTGTTTATTGCTAAGAGAGCTTGGTTTCCTTTTCAGTTTTTTTCCTTCCTCTTCTCTTCTTTCTTTCTTCTTTTCTCTCTCCCTCCCCTCACCTCCTATTTTTCTTTTCTTCCTTCTTTGACTTCTTTCTTTCTGACTTTCTTTCTTTCCCCTCCCTCCCTTCTTCCTTGCTTCCTTCCTTCCTTTCTTTCTTTCATTCTGTTCTTTTGTTCTTTCTCTCTTGACAGGGTCTCATATAGCCCAGGCTGGCCTCAAACTCACTATGCAACCAAAGATGACCTTGAGCTCATGATCTTCCTGTCTCTACCTCTAGAGTACTGGGATTTCACATACACCACCACCATGCCTCTCTCCTTGAGCACTTCCTTGCCATCTATCTAAATTTAGAAAGCATGACTGTCTCTTCCCAACCCTCCTCCTTGTCCTTCCAGCCACTGTTGAGAAGTCTCCCTGGCCTACTCCATTGTTTTCTCTCTCTGACTTCAGTAATAATGTTTTTGAGTTTCCTTCTGAGCATGCTTTTAAAATTCTTTTGTCCGTGAGGTAACGAGACTGTAAAAGGGACTCCTCAAGTGCAGTATGCCTGATAGTTCTGGTAAGTGGATATTAGCAAGCTGGGAGAGCATTGAGGATGGACCCTCCTACATAATCAACTGCTTGTAAAGCCAGGAATGGAAGCTGTAGAATGTTGATTACTGGTCAGAAGAATAAGATCTGAGTCAGATCTTGGGTCATTGTTAGTCCTCACAATAGCCATTCATTGCTTATTTTTATGTTTGACCCAACATCATTGTGACTATCAGCTACAATCATTTAATTTTCTTAGAAATTATTTTTGAGACAAGGTCTTACTATGCAGCCCTGGCTGGCCTGGAACTTACTGTGTAGACCAGGATCTCACAGAGATCCATTTGGATCTTTACCTCCCAATTTCTGGGATTAAGATATGAAGCATAATTCCTAACTAAGTGCAACCTTTGGATGGCATATTGGGGTCATGAAACTATAGCATTGAAGTATAACATTTAGACTGATCTGAACTCTTATTTTCAGGCTGTTATGGTCATTTATATTTGGCTTTAGAAGGGCCTATCTTTTATTTCCTTTAAGGTGACACCTTGCTTTTGTACTAACAGATTTGACACTCAATGTGCATCACCAAGGACAATCCACTTTGACAAGAGGAGTCACCCAGATTGGTAGGAGATCCCAGCATGGGCTTTGTGCCCAGGTGTCCAGTGTCACATCCTCACATGGATGTTGGGGAATTCTTTCAGGGGCTACAACTATCCTTAGTTTTGTTTATGGCAACTAGTTTTCAGAGGACCCAGGTTGAACATCCCATTTTCATGGCTTTTCAGGGGACTCAGTTTCTCAAGAGTGTTTGGCTTGTTTTTGTTTGTTTTCAGGATGTTGGATTACCTTGCTAGCATTTGCCCATTTTTCTCCACCACTCTCCCAATTCAGGATCTTCTTCTGATCTTCCTGCTTATGACAACATGCCACTCTTAGTTTAGGTGATCTGTGAGTGCCTGACCACAGCGATGCTGAAGATAAGACATATCTGTTCTCTTCCACCTAACAGGGTAGAGGTATTAGGGAGAACAATTCGGGCTGTGCCATAGCATCATAGGAAATCCTGAAATGGTACCCTGCTCCTCCCTTAGAAGGAATTTCAAGGCCTCAAGGTTTCTTCAGGATCAACCTGCCATTGCTGATTCGTGAATGATGTTTGCAAGTGGATCGAACTGCCACTGTAGATTCATGTGAACGGAATGCTAATGTCCTGACAATGCAGATTGGATTTGCTCCAAAGAACTATTTCTAAACAGGTCCAGAACCTCGTTTGCCTTATTAACCTTTTCTTTCCACTACCCCTGGTAAGTGGTGGGCTAGAAGAGAGGTGAAAGAATTTAAGAACCCTTATTAAAAGTAGGTTTTGAAAAACCTAAAGAAGAAAGAGAGTAAGAAAGAGGGGAAAAAAGAAAGAAAGAATAAAAGATAATCACTAAGTATCTCGAACTCCCTGTATTCCTACGAACATAGCAGATAAGTCTGAGACAATAACTGCAGAATTAGAGCCAAAGTAGCTACTTCCCAGAGTAACAAATAAATCCTATGGGTCCTACTAGCCATGGCTCCTACTAGCTAGCATAGAAAAGCTTAGAATAGAAAATGGGAAATATTCAGTAAAAGGGGAAATGTTTGAAGGAAAGCTGCCATTTGGTACTCCAGCTGGTTTTAGATTTGATAATTGCCATTAACTGAACATAACTTATTTTAAAAAACAGGCAAATCTAACTAAAGATATTTGTCTTTATATTTCCATTAATGGGGAACATTTGATAATCCTAATTTGTTTGGGTTCTTTTTTTTTTTTCATGCTAAACTTGAAATCCTAGGCGAAAGAATTAAAGATCATAGACTATCATCGTATTCTAAATTAAATTTTAAAACAGAGAGGGTAGAAGAGATGCCAAGGGTCAGTGAAATGGCATAATGGATAAAGGTGATTGCTGCCAACCCCAGTGACCTGCCTCTATCCCTAGGACACACAAGATGGAAGGAGAGAACTGACTCTGGAAGATGTCAGAGAGATGACCTGATATGCCCCTTCCCTTCCCCCAAATAAATAAATGCAATAAAAATAATATACAAAAAGAAACAATGGAAGTTACTAATTTACATAAAATAAGACTGTTAAACACTACATCACTACATCAAAATTAGAAAGATGTTAACAAATAGAAAATTGATTTTTTTTACATATTTTTATCAGCATTAATGCCTGTGTAAAGGACCAGAAAAAGGTGTCAGAATCCCATAACTGGAGTTACAGATTATTGAGAACTGTTGTGTGAGTGCTGAGAACCAAACCTGGGTCTTCTGGAAGAGTAACCAGTACATTAGATGTGGTGCCATCTTTCCAACCTCAAGAAAGTAATTCTAAAATTAGAGGAGTGCCAGAATTAAAGATCAGTTTGGAAAAAGCTAACTGTTCTCAAACCTCACTCTCCTCCATCTTTTTCTGATCTTGGCTCTTCCTCTTTTTTTTGTCTCTAATAGAACAAAATTCTGCATCAAAGGAAAAGATTGTTCTAGTCTATTTTAAGATAAAAGATGTAAGATGACCCATACTGTTGCTGCACCCCCCCCACCCTCCCGCCGCAGACAAAAATTGAGTTGAAAACTTCGACTGTGGTATTTTCTGAGTCATATTCGGGCCCTCTGAGATAAAAGGTTGTTGCCAACCTTTCTTTGGCAACAGAAAAAAAAAAAGTTAAATCACTGTATAGCCTACAAAACATAATTTTTAATCAAAAATTTCCATTTTCAAAAGCATCGTTCTCTCTGCCAATTAGTTCTTCAAACAGGAAAGCTAACAGCCCACGGGTATGTAAAAAACATCATGTTTCTATCTTTGCTGATACTAAGTCTTCCTTACACTTCAAAGATGTAAGAAAGACACTTCCTAACAGTACCTTCTGAGTTAATGTAGCTATGCCACACATGCTTTTGAGAATTATTTTCAGGCAACATTAATGTGCCATTTTTGTGCCTAAAATAACTCAAGATAAAAATCCAGTCTTCTCCTAGAATTATGGGAAATAAACAACTATCTAAATCTGTGGCCACTTTACTTCTATATGTTTGTTTCTTAACATTTTATTGATTCTTTATAAGTTTCACATTATGCACACCATTCCTGTTCATCTCCCCATGCTCTCATAGCCGCCTTTCACCCTTGCAATCACCTCCCCTAAATAAAACATACACACACACACACACACACACACACACACACACACACACACACACACCCCAAAGCCTAGAAAGTATCTCATTGTGAAAGAAGCTGTAGCATGTTACAGTGCATCCCACAGTATACCCTTCTGTTCATATGTCTACACTTACAAATGTTCACTACAATAAGTCATTGATCTGGTTCAAGATCCATCTCTGGTTACTATGACACCATCATTACTGTATTCTCACTAGTACTTCTCCCTGTTCTTGCCCTGTGTCATGGAGATTCTGCAGCTTTGGATCAGTAGGACTGGCTCTTTCATGCATCCCAACTCTGGATCTGGGTCTGGGTAGCTGAGATGAACAGCATGCCAGCTCTCCCTTCTCCACACCAAGGTGCTGGGCCCACTCTTCCAAGTGCTGCAGCCCGCCAGGGGCTGGAACAGCCCTTCTGCTCTCACACCCTTGAGGCTGGCTAACCAATGCCTTTGCCATCAGGGCCAGATCCATTGTGTTGCCCAGGCAATGTGCAGAGCAGGATCTCTGGAGTGCTATAAAGAGGGAATAGGGCCATCTCTCAGGACTACCATGGGTGGCAGGGGAGGTGGCCATCATCTTTGCATCCAAACCATCTCACAGCAGACATGTGGTAAGATCATATCTCCCATATTTTCACCCTGGGGCCTACTTACCTGTGCCTATGCCACCAAGGTCATCTCTTCTGGGCTATTCTACTCTCCCAAGTGCTGCCTCTGGTTTGGGGCAGGGATAGCTTTCTTGTGCTCATGATCCTGTGGATAACTTTCTCAACTGCAGGAGCTGAAAAGGAGTGTAGCAACACCTCTGTGCCTATGCTATCTGGTAATGAATGTCAGGGTCAATCTCCTACACTCATGCCCTCGGGGCTAGCTCACCCACACCCCTGCCTCCAGGGCCAGCTCCACTGTGCTGCCTGGGTGAGGTACTTGCCCCAGTGCTCTGCCAGAGTGAAATGGGACAGTTCTGCATAGCCTCTGGACACCCATATGATCCCCAGTGGCTGGCTGACCAGGGATATCTCCATGTTCTCCAGTGGTAATATGAACCATAAACATCAACACTAATCCCTGGTACTCTCTACATAGCCTCAGACCAAGACATGGCCTTCAGTGTCAGCCCAGGCTAGACCATCCCTAGGTGGTAGGGATGGTCACTCACACCAGGCTACTCCTCTCCACCCTTGAGTCTCCAGTTCCCTCTCTGTTTATAGTGCTCACTTCTCTTTTTCTCCCATCTGTCTACCACATACTGGTACATGGTGATGGCTCCTGCTGCAGGCTGGCCATGGAACTGCCTGGCTGCTGGGTGATAATCTCTGTCCATGGCGTGAGGTGACAAGAAGCATGTGTCTAAGGGGCACAGGAAGGCAGGTCAGTGGGAGGCATGGTATCTGCAGGTCTCTGTCTGTCCTCCTCCTCCCTCCCTACACTGCTGGATTTGATTTGATTCCGTTTGATTTGATATTTTTGAGTCCTAGGCATAAGATAGCTTTGGCCATTAAGCCAGGCACCAAGCTAGGATGAATAAAGGACTGCCATCTACTCTTCCCCTGACTTAGATAAGAATACCACCATCAAGGTGTCTCTTTGCCCATTATTTAAAACCTGGTGATTAGATTTTATCCAAATGCTAAGTTTATGGGTTCCCCCCCCCATTGGATTAAAGCTTTCATTTGCCAGACATGGCCTTAGCTGTAGAAAAATTCTATAAAATTTTGTTATTTCTTGGAATATTCCTGCCCTATTACATGGTAATTTTAGAACTTTTTGGTGGGCAATATTTAAATTTACTTGCAAAATTTGGCTTTTGTACAAAGTTTTCATTGTGTCTATAATCTTCAATTTTCAAGATTTATGGCTGTGTGATCAAATGACACTGATGGTCAAAACTGACTAAAGTACTATATTTGCTTAGTTAAAAACACATCATTGTTTCTTCTAATTTCAAGATCTACCTCTCTTTTGAAAAGCATCCATTATCTCCTCATAATAAGAGGACTGGAAATAAAAATGGACAAAGGCCTGTCATAACCTCGTCCTTTGTTTTGTCCCTTCTTATCAATGCCTCTTGCACTAGTGATATTTGGTATATAGAGAATAGAGAAAATGCAATTTTATTTAAAAAAATTATATTGATTTCTTCTGTAATATGACTATCCACTTACTTCCCCAAACTGAATTCTGATGTAACACCAAAACAACTGAACAATAAAAATTGTAGTCACAAGATACTATTAAATATAGTTGATGAATAGTTTTTAAAATTAGAACCAGCTGCTCCTCATTAAATTCATTAACTTATAACAATGGAATTACACTATCCAAGGGATTCTTTACATCTTTTATCTCTACTATATTTTTGAATAATTTAACTTATAAACATAGTATTCCTATTATTTGCTATAAATATTATGTCAGACACAGAGGCAGAGAGAGGGGTTGGGGAGGGAGAGGAAGAAGCGGAGGGAAACGGAGAGGGAGAGGGAGACAGATCAGATCTACCTGTTAATGGCTATTAAACTTGATGTTATCCAAGGATTTATTCCTCTGTGACTTTACCAACCATTTCTGTTTTCTGAAGACTGCTTTTCTACCTACTTAGCCATGTCTTTAATAGATTCTTGGAATAAGACTCCTTAGTCATGTACGATATAAGATAGTATTTGATTTGAGCATGCATATGATCTAATGCTTGGCCAACTGAAGTTCTCAAAAATAGAAAAAGTGGCAGGTGTGTTAAAGGTTCTGTTAGAATATTGATTAGATTTTCTGTGGTTGTGACGAGTTGGAGTATTCAAATCCAGACCATGGTTATCCCGGGCTGTCCTTAGTCCCTCCCTGCTTTAATAGCTTTTCCTATATCACCTCTAGATGGTTCAACATCTTTGTGATTATCAGGTAAGCTATTTTGATATGCATTAACAGATCCCTGGATTTCGCCAACCACAAAGCTAATAATGTCCCTAGATAATATCTGAGGCCTACAGCAGAGATGTCCCTGGTTTTTTATAACCTGCCTACCTAATGTTCTCACCAATGTATTTGAAAAATGTCTTCATTTATGACTTTTGCTATATAACTATAAAAATTCCATGAGATGCTGGACTCTAATATTTGAGGGATTCTAGATCTGTGTTCTTAGGTCATACATGTTTAGTTCCAAAGTAAATTCTTACTCCTTTTAAAGTGAGGCTATATTTATTGTTCTTTTGTTTTACATCAATTCTGTTGAGATAGGAAACAACTTGCTTTTCCTCTCCATTTTTCCAGTGTCTCTGTATTCAAAGTGGGTGTGTGTAACTAATTGTAACTAATGCAACCATTACTAGCTTGCCTAGAGCTTTTCTTCTTCAGCGGTCCTCTAAGGAATCACTCTGCTTTACACCTCGACCCTCTTGCCTGTTCTCAAGCAGGAGCAAAATTTTACCTAGAATAACATAAATCAGATCATTTCCGGGCATGCAGTTCTACAAATTCACCTCATCAATTTCCCTATCTAAGAAATTAGGACATAGAAATTAGTAAATGATTTATTTACAGCTTGGTCAATTAGAAGGACAGGTAGGGATGCAGGGAGAAAGAGTTGAAGCCCCTCTCCAGTGTTCCTGTGCTTGTCTGACAGGTTCCAGGGAGCCTCGGTACATGAGACAGATTAACTGGTCTTTTGTTGAAGGAAAGGAAACTTGTGTCCCTGCTTGTCTTCATTCCGTTTGTTCTATCCAACAAGTTTTTTCTCTGAGGCCCACTAGGAAAATAGGAATATTCTGTCTTGAAGATTCTTATTTTATTTCTGTAACCATCTCAGAGGTTTTACAAGAGTGGGACAAAAAGTTCTCAAATCTTTTACTGTGGAGATCAGCTTTAAACTCAGATTCTTTACTATTATTATTATTATTATTATTATTATTATTATTATTATTGGTTATTTTATTTATTTACATTTCAAATGTTGTCACCCTTCCCGGTTTCCCCTCTGCAAATTCCTAATCCATGGCCCCTCCTCCTGCCTCTATGAAGGTGCTCCCCCACCCACCCACTCATCCACTCCCTCCTCACCCACCCTAGCATCCCTCTAGCTGGGCATTGAGCCTCCACAGGACCAAGGGCCTCTCCTCCCATTGATGCCCGACAAGGCCATCCTCTGCTGTATATGGGACTGGAGCCATGGGTTGCTCCAGGTGTATGCTTTGGTTGGTGGTTTAGTCCCTGGAAGCTCTGGGGAATCTGGTTGGTTGATATGGTTGTTTTTCTTATGGGGCTGCAAACCCCTTCGGCTCCTTCAGGTCCTTCCCCTAACTCTTCCATCGGGGTGTTTGGGCTCAGTCTAATGGTTGGCTGCGAGAATTCTTTATTTTATTTTATTTTAATTTTTATTGTTTATTTTATTTATTTATATATTTTTTATTATTAGATGTTTTCTTTATTTACAATATCTCCTTTCCCAGGTTCCCCTCCAAAAAAAAAAAAAAAGATAAAAAAACAAAAACTAAAATAAACCCCTGTTCCCTCCCCTCTCCCCCTGCTTACCACCCCACCCCCTCCTGCTTACTTGCCCTGTCATTCCCCTATACTCAGCACAGAACCTTCATAGGGCCAAGGGCCTTTCCTTCTACTGATGACCAACTTGGTCATCCTCTGCTATACATATGCTGCTGGAGCCATGAGTCCCACCATGTGTACTCTTTGGTTGGTGTTTTAGTCCGTGGGAGCTCTGAGGGTTCTTGTATGCCTGTTAACTGCAGTGTTTGTGTGAGTCAGACTAAAAAGAAGGGCAGTCTGACAGCCAAAGAGAGGCACACAGTGTCTCTCTTTACTGTATCTCCTCCCGATCAGGGATTCAATTTGAACTTTCCGCTCTACGATTGCCACACTTCTTTATCCAAAGCTTTAGCAGCATAACAACTCTCACAGAAACCACCTCTTTCATAATGGCTCCCCTCCTCACTCTCCTGATGGCTACCCCTCCTCTCAAGGGTTCCCTCTCAGCATAATGGAACTCCTTCATAAAACAGCTCTCCCTTCCACTCTCACCAGCTCCCAGAGCTAAAGGCTACCCCCTCCTCAGAATTTCTCCTCCTCTTCACACTATCTCCCCCTCTTTACAGTGCCTCCCCCTTTTCCACAGTGGTTCCCCTTCCACACCCTGGCTCTCTTTCTTAGTGTGGCTCCCCCTTCCCACCATAGTGCCTCTTTGCACAGTGGCTCAGTATTCTCACAATAGCCGTCTTTCTTCACAATGATTCCTTCTCTTTACCAGGTGTCTCTCTCCTCAAAATGGCTCTCCCTTCAAATATCTGTATTTTCTGATGATAGCCCTCCCCTTTCCAGACTCCAGTCCCCTTACTATCCTCACAAGGGGACTGCTCTTTAGGAGTATTTGTGACATATGAAGTATCCGATATACCTTAAAAACTATACAGCATTAGCAATTTCTAACCTTTGACATCTATTTACCTAGGCTCATTCTGTCTTTAGTTTGCCTTTCTGTAATGGACGTTCTACCATGCAAAAAGTTGTGAGCTTCTTGTAGCATTTTTAGACCAAATTATTTATATATATATGCCAAATACTTGTGAAATGAATGGAGAAGATGCAGGGGCCAGAGCACATACAATAGTTTTGAAATGGATAAAACAGTAAGTAATATGTTTTTCTAGATCTACTAGGTCTTCATTTACCTAAATTATTTCCAAAAGTTTCTCTTTGCCTGAATTTTCAAATACAAACATTACTCTAGTTCCTCCTATACAATATTTCTAGGATACTTCCCAGACTCCTGCATTACACACCTTCCAGAACTTTCACAATAGTAAGTTCCGTATGCCTTGGGTTCTACATAGATGACCCCAATCTTTGTTTGTTATAAATTATCCCTCAATTTGTCCCTTTTCTGGACTTTGTGCATGTGTTGTTGAAAT
Organism: Hylomyscus alleni; assembly: GCA_019843855.1. Taxonomy (NCBI): domain Eukaryota; kingdom Metazoa; phylum Chordata; class Mammalia; order Rodentia; family Muridae; genus Hylomyscus; species Hylomyscus alleni. The sequence continues at coordinate 9,950 of JADRCC010547079.1, forward strand.
CGCTCTTTTTATTACATATACATTTATATTTAAAGATCTCTTAAAATGGGCATATGGCAGGCAGACACCAAGATGGCCCTTGATTTCTTTCTACCCCCTGATATTCATGTTCTTGAACGTTTTTTTCCTCCAAGTGGTCAAGGCCTGCAGTTAGGTCCTAACCTATGAAATTCAATCGTGATGAAAAGATGTCCCTTCAGTCACAGAGAACAATGCTTGTGACTCTTTACAGCAGGATTCTCCTTTGCACATATCAATGAAATAAGCCAGAGGCTCATGTGGCAGAGAGAGAGAGAGAGAGAGAGAGAGAGAGAGAGAGAGAGAGAGAGAGAGAGAGAGAGAGAGAATGGCTTCCAGCTAAGAGTTCCTTAGACTTCTAAGAACTCTGAAATCTTGGACTCAGATCTTTCTCAAATTTAACTTTCAGATAAAATGTCTCCCTCAGCTGATATATTGATTGAAGACTAGCGCTGGCCCCAGGTGAGATGAAATATGCTTGGTTTTCCAAGAAACTTTGTGATGCTAAATGTCAATTGGCTTAAGATTTTCAGTTTGTGGTAATTGATTGTACATAGATAGCTAACTAATTCCAATTTTTTCTCCATTAATAAATGTTTTTATCTCACCATGAGTGCTGATCAGTGTGCTAAAGTTCATGGATTATGCATAGCCCTATATGTCTGGACCACAGTATTCTGACCACATAATATGGATGAAATGAAGAAATTTTTGAAGGTCAGTGAGCAGGTGTTAGAAGCAGGAATTGAGATGTGTGACTCCAGGGTCACACTTGTGGTCATATCCTGACCTTCTCACTCGGCCAATCATCTTCCTTCTGCAGCTTGCTTCTCCCTCCGGTAAGAATCACAAGGTGTGGGCACTGTCACCTACCACTTTGCCTCTGGTACCAGCATTGTGTCTGGCACAGAGGAAGCTGTCAATAAACGCTTCCTGAGGAGATACTGTAGTTGCTGAGGTGCTTTTTCTCTGAGCCCAATCAGCTCAGTTCATCTGATGTGCAAGCTGGGCATAATCTTTATGAAAGTCACATCTATTTAAAATAGCAAGGAACACGGTGCTATTGATTATATGACTCTGCTATTTGATCCAGGACATAGAAAGACTTGAGATACCACTTAGTCTCAGCTATGATTTGGAAATGACTTTAACTTGTCTATTAGGATTCATGTGCTATGATTTTACTCTCTGATGTGGCAATGAGAGTATAGGGAACCTAGTGGAAGATCACTGGAACTATTGCCCTAGGGAGGAGTTGATGCAGTTAGTTTTTATGAGGGAGTTTTATAGACAAACAAACTGGCCTCTCCTTGGCTGCCTGGCTTCCTATCTTTCCACATAATATCTCTTTAATACCATTTCAACACTACCTAGCATAAATTCTTAACCAGAGCCAATCCAATGCAAGTCCCATGCTCACCAACCCTTAACACTGTGACCATATTAACTGTTCTTTCATATATATTACTCAACCTTTGGTATCTTTTGTAATAATGTAGAGTAAATAATATAGTATTATTCTGAGGATTTCACT
>JADRCC010547085.1:0-17073 GCA_019843855.1 Hylomyscus alleni
TCAAGGCTAGAGGCACTTTATGCATAGCATGGATACTCTTTTCATTGGAAGATCAACCAATATAACTTATCTAACAATAAGGTATGAGATAAACTTATATCATATTGGAAAGCACTTCCGACCAGTCCATCTAGTCTTTATCGAGACTTGAATTCCACAATACAGTCATAAACTCATCCTGATGCTGCAGGATGATGTCATCTGTATTCAAAATGAAAGTATATGTTTCCCCACCCTTTTTAAGCTACAGCTTTCTTTTTAATAGGCATTTCAGGAAATTGGCATAGCACCATCTCCCACTGCCTAAACCCTTTTCTAACTCCTCTGCTCATTCCCTCTTCAGAATTTCCTTCCTGATGTACAGCCATTCTCAAGGTCAACATCCAACCTCCAGCACAGCTATTCCCTCCTCCATGCAGTAGCTGACTTGTATACAAGCAAGATTTCAGTCCTGCAGTCTCCACATCTGGACTGTCATTTGTGACTGCAGAATTCAGTGCAGTTGTATTGACGCTGGTAAAATGTCAGTGCAAAAGATTTTTACTTTTCCTTTAACAATGAGATAAATTGAACATGGTGAGACATTGTTGAAAATTCAGGTGTAGGTAAAAAAATATTCTAGGTGATTAAAGACAAATTTTACTAAAAATATAGGATTCTGTACTCAGAACTCTGCAAAGGATTCTATCATTTCTCCATTGCAAAGAACTAAGACTAGAGGCATAGACACTTGCTTTTAGTCATGCACCCTAAAAGAAAAGACTTAGTTTTTGCAAAACATTGTCAAGCAAATAACAAGTTTCAGCAGATTTTTTTAAAAGAGCTGTTTAGTGTTTGAACCATAAGCAGGATTTCTATGATATCCATTAATATTTTTTTTAAATTACCAGGCTTACCTCCTCCACCACAATCTACTTCTCCTGTTTTATGTTTTGTTGTGAAACAGTTTGAATACTCTTTCTTGTGGACACTAAATTAGACATTTATAATGTTATTAGTATTTATTTGTGGGGAAATCCTCCCATCCACTCACAAGACTTTGAGCAGAGATTCTTGGAGAGATTTTTAGTTAACATTTCTATTTTATAGTGCATCTGGTATTCCTACAATTAGAAAAGGTAAGCTGAGCACAATTGATAAGCCACTTTTCAAGTTTACAGTGCAGTGTTTGGACCTTTGAAGGGTAAAGAGTTCTAATCCATCTGTCGCCAGCTAGGTATGCTTATGGCCTGAAGAGTTAACTCACAGAATATCGGGATTTCGAGTGAGGTAAAATGCGCACAGTGGACATATTACACTAGTCAGAGGGTGCCAATATTGCTGAGAACACTAAAAGTTGATAATGAGGCATGAGCTCATGGGAGGACACATCTGCTTATGGAGTCTATGCTTGTGAGGTACTTAGCAGGCACTGAGTATTAGGCACTAGTTCACAATGGTAGAGAATAACGTTACGGGTAATTACTTTGTTCATGCTCACAGTTGGCTGGGGGACACAGACATTATTCAAACACCACTACAAAATTTCAACCACAAACACTGATAAGGGCTACAAAATAAAGGAAGATGAATCTTGAAGCCAATTGACAATAAGATCAAATCCATATTGGTATGACAAAGAATGAGTTCCTTAAGAACTGACATTTGAAATGACATGTAAAGTTGAGGAATTAATTACACACACACACACACACACACACACACACACACAAAGAAATGGCAAAAAATAGCAGTTTTCTAAACCAAGAACTTTCAAACATTTTGTCATATATATGAAAGTATACATATATGTATATATATATATACACACACACACATACATATATATGAATATATTTGTGTGGGCATTGATTTATGTATACTATATATACATATATATTATATTATATATACAATATATAATTATAAAATGCATATATGTTATAATGAAATATACAATATGTAATATAATGTGTAATATGCAATGTACAATGTGTAATATATAATAATATGCATTATATTATATTATAATTATATATTAATTATACAATTATATATGCAATTATATAATTAATTGTATAACTAATATATAATTATAACATAATATATGCACATATTTATATTGACATTGTTTTATATATAAATATAATGTGTTATATATAATATATAAAATAATGCTACATAAATACATGTATATTATATATATGTATAAATATATGTGTATAAGCATATACATATGTATATGTATATTTATATTTTACAATGTTCAAATATATGTATATATGTATATGTGACAATTTCAGCTAATGCTCCTAACCTTTATTTTTTTTATTTTTTTATTTTTTTAAAGATTTATTTATTATTATAAGTGAGTACACAGAAGAGGGTATCAAATTTCATTATGAGTGGTTGTGAGCCACCATGTGGTTGCTGGGATTTGAACTCATGACCTTTGGAAGAGCAGTCAATGCTCTTACCCGCTGAGCCATCTCACCAGCCCCCTAACCTTTATTTTTCTATAACTCATACTAATTTTTAACATTTACTTTATTTTAACTTATATATGATTACATCATTCTGAAATGAAATTTTCTGAACATGTCAGGTGATACAGACTCATAGGGCATTTTGCTGTGGCAAGACTTGTGGGAGGTCACTTGATGTTTGGAAATAATATAAATAGGACTCAACATACAGTGACAGCTCTTGCCTAGCTTTGTAGCCTTGATGAAAGATACAGTCAGAATTCATTTGTCAGTGTAACTTTCTAATTCTTCATAAAGACTCTGAGTTTTAAATCAGGAAACATGTTTTAGTACACTTCCTAATGTGTATCTCCATCAGACTTCTTTTTCTACAACATTTCACTTATAGAAGAATTCTTCATGATTACAAAAAGAAAAGTTATATAATTATCATAGAAAACATGAAAATACTAAACTATCCTAAGGTAAAAAATAAAGTCCATAATTGATTCGCATGCTTCCCCTGCCCCCACACACACCCAAGGTAGGGGTTGTGTTATACCTCACAAAGGTGAATGTTTAAAATAAGATCACCTTAAAGCCTGTCAAGTATGAACATTGTTTAATATAATTATTGATACAGTTGTTGTGTACTAATTCATGACGTATACTTCCAAGGAATTGATCATCAAAGAACACACTCCAGGGACAAAAGCAGCTTGTCATCTGTTTGTGTCAATTTTATCAAAATTCAAGTATATTCATTGGTTTGTATTGGTCTGATCAATGAAGTTGACCGGTTATATTATATACTATGCATAAAGCTATTTGTCCTTTTGTCAAAGAGCAAAAAAGAAGGAAGGAAGGAAGGAAGGAAGGAAGGGAGGGAGGGAGAGAGGCCAGAAGAAAGAAACCAATGCTTTTCTTAAGGTGTATACTTTATTGGGCCTAGGTGGAAGTTTTGCTATGATAATATACATTATATTTTATATTTGTTTTATAATGTTTTTCAATTCTCAAATCAATGTTTACTTACATTTCAGAGCATATCATGTTTTATGAATGCACCACAAATAAGGTACTTCCTGCTTACACATCTCGACTACTACTTTTTTCTGTAATAAACATCCTGATTCACAGATCTATGTCACTCACCTAAAAATAACTCACCTCCCAATGCAAGCCTTGTCTAAGGTTTAGGCCGAACTTACCTCCAGAAGATCTCATCCATCTTACATCTACTTGACTGTTCAGGGACAGATCTCTAGAAAGGATGTGCACACCTGGCGCTTTCCAATACTCTAAGCACCAACATTCACCACTTGCTACTAGAAGTTACTGAGTCTCTCTTAGCTTACACTCTCTTCATAATACCTTGTCCCTATCCCTAATTTCAGTCTGCCATGTGTCACCTATAGACTAGCCTGAAGTAGCATGCATTTGGTCTACTTGTCACCAACGTAACACAACTTGGAGTTTTTCTTTATGTGCCTACGCTTGACCATATATTTCCTATTTAGAAATCACATTTTAATCACATTAATTGAATTAATTGCCTGCTCCTGTTTCTTTAGGTGTTATTTGGTACTCCTAATAATTGACCAGAGCTTCTCTTTATGGCTTTAATTTCCTTTCCTAGACTATTTACCTAGTTTGAGCATTAGTTTAGGGTTGGACTGCTTCCATAGTTCATCTCTGTTTACACCTGTCATACAGAATTTTTTCTACATAGTGATTTCTGGCAATATTTTGTTTCAGTATTTGTACGATACAATACTATATTACTGACTCCTCATTGTACAATGGCTTCCTATAAGTCAGGAAGGTTACTTAATTTATGACTAAAATTAGTCCCTTATACAGACAAACAAATTTAAAGAGATTAAAGTTTATTAACAACGTTCCACCAGGCGGGGGTGGCACACGCCTTTAATCCCAGCACTTGGGAGGCAGAGGCAGGCAGATTTCTGAGTTCGAGGCCAGCCTGGTCTACAGAGTGAGTTCCAGGACAGCCAGGGCTCCACAGAGAAACTCTGTCTCGGAAAAAAACCAACCAACCAACCAACCAAACAATGTTCCAAATAACAAAGGGTCATAAAGTATAGTTTTCATAATTTAAATTATCTACAACATGCAACTTAGCCAACTAATAGGAAACTACTCACTACAATGTAAAATGACAATGGTAAGTTTGTGGCCATTTTCTTTCTTGCTGACCATCAGCTTAATTTAGATACTTTCCTAAGCTGCGAAGGTAAAACCAAAAGTATGACATAGTACTTTTTCAAGGGCCCTTCAGTTTCCAGTTGTATAGCCAGAGGTATGGTGTTTCACCTCTCTGGTCTTCCATTTCTCCACTAGTTCAGTGAAGAGACTTACTGGAATTATTATTATTATTATTATTTTTTTTTGGATACAGTTGGAATGTACCGCCTATGGTTCAGAGTCTGGAAACTTGGCTGACACTGTGTGTTGAGGTGATGGGACCATTAAGAGTTATGTCTAGGTGAAATAGTTGCCTCATGGTGGCATTACACTTGCAAAAGATTAACGAAAGTATTCTAGTATTAGATTCGGTTCTGGAATACTGTATTGTTAGAAATAGGACAAGCTTCGTTTCTCTCCGGTTCCTTACTTCCTATCTTGTAAGTGTCTTCTGCATGTGCTCTGTCATTGCAATGACATCTACAAATCTCATGAGTGTGATGTGGCAGGATTTTTCCCTGTCCAATCTATTTAAATATTAGTGTAGCAGGAGGTCTGAGATTGGACAGGGAAAAGGGAGGCGGAGCTAAGAGTCGCAGAGGCAGAGAGGAAGAGGATGGAGAAGCAAGCTGTAGAAAGACAGAATGATTCAGAACCAGCGTGGCTTTAAATAGCCACAGATAGTGGCTATATAAAGGATAGAATATTTGGAATAACTTTTCTAATCTAGGTGGACAGTTTTTATCATTATCAATTGGCTCTGAAATTATTATATGGGTATTTATGAATTGAGAGAATTTATTGATACATAAATCTGACTGGTTAATTATAAGCGTCAAGAGTTTTGTTTTACTGGACTGGAATGTGGGACCACTGACCTTAGTTTATGGCTAAGAAGGTACTGGCAGCTATGTGACATGCAAACCAGAGCTGGGAACACTATGACCAGTCGCTGATGAGGCTAGACACAAGGCAGAGATGACCATGCTGGGGCAGAGAGTTGCTGGCAGTAGTGTGGGAAGACTGACCGTCCATTTTAATATTTCCCTCAACATGGTGCTGACACTGGTACCAACTCCTTAAAACTCCTGAATAGTAAGCCAAGCAAACTATTTTTTTCTTTATAACTTGCCCTGGGTTGTAGCAAAAAAAAAAAAATTGACTAATGCCATCTTGATTATACTAATAAGTTCTATTTAACAACTTTGCCCCTCTCGTGTGTTCAGCTTATGTCACCCTCACTCATCACATAGAGAAAATGAAAGGCAATAATACGTCATGCAAATCTTATGTTGTGTTTAATGGCTGCCACTGGAAGGTTTTATAACAGGCGATGTCCCAGGATGTCCTCTGTCTTATCCCAAATTGAACCTGCAAAGATCAGTGGTACAGAAAGGCATATACTGAAGACTGAGATCAGCGTCCTACAGAACTGAATCTTAGAAGTGTTGGACCAGAACGTAATTCTCTAATACACAAACAAATGCTACTTTCTGCTGTGAAGTTATCAGGCGTGCCAGTACGCCAGCAACACCCTGTTCGGAATCGAGAACCGATAGATGCAAGAAGCTCCTCTTGCTTGGGTGATGCAGTCAGCAGGGTGTACCCACTCCCCTCCAGCATTCATTTAATCTTTATTTTTATGTTAATGCTCACAACGATGCAATTTCAGCATCTTTTTTAGATCCACAATGTGTCACCTGCTCTGTAGCAGTTGTCAGCCCAGGGCAGCATATTTTGCAGGTTTCTGCTCGATACAGATTCGTTTAACCTATTTTTCTTATTCACCCAATAATCCTAACTGGGCATTACAGTTTCTACTAATTTCCGTGTTCAAAAAATATGTAATGGTTGAGTTATAATATTTTATGTTAGAGTATAATATAATCATGGAATTGATTTAGATCAATTTCTTTTATTGTTTCTTTTTTTTTTTTTTAAATTTGATCACACTGGCCACATATGTGATAGGAGATGACCTTGTTGGATATCAGTGGGAGAAGAGGCCCTCAGGCCTGAGAGTGTTCAATGCCCCAGTGTAGGGGAATGCCAGGGCAGGAGGATGGGAGTGGGTGGGTGAAGGAGCACCCTCATAGAGGCAGGTGGAGGGGGGATGGGGTAGGGGGGTTCCAAAGAGGAGATCTGGAAAGGGGAAAGCATTTGAAATGTAAATAAAGCAAATATCCAAGAAAGAAAAAAAATGATCACACTTATTTATTTTATTGCATGAGGTTTGGCTTTCTCCTTCCACTCTGTGGGTGCTAGGGGTGTAACTCAGCTCATCGGCTTTGCAGCCAGTTCCTTTACCTGCTGAGCCCTCCTATCACATGTCTTTACTTTAATGTCACTCCCCCCCAAAAAAATCATAAACATTTAGTAATTTAAGATCATTGTATTAGCCTGAGTCCCCTAGAAAGTAGAGCCTGTGGAAAGGCATTAATACTTAGGCTCTATTGTGAGAGAATTGCCAGGTCGACTGGAGCCAAGAAAAATGATGGACTCTGTTGCTCTCAGAACTGATCCAGGATATAAAGAGCCTGTTTCATAAAAGCTCAGATACCAATGTCCATTTATCTCACATGAACAGGGAAATCTATTCCTGAGCTTACACATAAGGTCAAAAATGATCATGACCAGTTAGTGAGAACAACATCTATTCTACTATAGATGATCAAAATTCTATAATAAAAGGAAATTGAAAGAAAGCTGACTATCCACTGACTATCATGTATCGTCATTCTGCATAGTTTCTCATTGAAATGTACAAATTTACACATTTTAAACAAACCCTTTCCATAAAGCGCTGTGAGCGTTCCCCTCTAGAGGATACTAGAGAAAGAGGCTATAAGGATGGCTCAGTGGGTACAGCACTTTCTTCCCATTAAGGGGAACCAAATCCAGTTCCCAGAACACAGAGAAAAAAAAATGCCAAGCTTGATAGATAGCAGCATGGTCTTGCAATCCCAGATCCATGGCTGCAGAGACAAGAAGATCCCTGGGCCTGGCAGACGCACATAATTAGTAAACTGTAAATGGAGAGAACCTGTCTCAAAGGCAGTGCATGGCCTCCATGACGATGACACTCAGGGCTGTCTTCTAGCCTCCACACATGGGCATGTATGTCACACAAGCATATATGTGAATGAGAGCACGTGGGGGATAGAGTGAATGGGAGTGAGCGGGGAAGGCTGGGCATCTGACTGATCCTTTTCTGCATGCTAACTAATTTACAGTCAATAACCTGCCTTGCATGGTCGATCATCATTACAACTGGGAGAGTCTTTTCCACTGTACAGTATAAAAAGCCACCTTTCTCTGGCGTTACTCCTTTATTGTCACAGGAGGTAACATGGACCACACTGTACTGAAATGGCCTTGGGAAGCATAGTTTTAAAGTTGCCAGCTAAGGAGGTGTAATGCCAGGTGAGTATGGGGGGAAAGAATGCCCAGAGACTCTACACTTGCAGCAGGATCTGCTTCTAGGTGCCATCCTTATTTGTTTCCAAGAAATACCAGAAGTAGTTTGCAACCAAAACAATACAAACAAATGAATTATGAAACCTATTTCTTCCTTATTTGTATTTGTAGAACCGCACAACTTAGTAATATTTTAAACATACAAGAAGCTTCCGGTTGCATGCAGCATTTATTTCAAGATGAGAAAGGTCTAAGAAGCACGTGTGGGCAAGGGTGGAACTTAGCTTTAGCATTGATTCTACTTAGGTAAGTGGGAAAGGCCCTGCAATCACTCACAGCAGATAACAAGTACAGAAATGTGAACTTGATTTTGGCCATGTTGATGGCTAAATAATGGATTTATGGACCCTTAATAACTAAGATTAAAAGGTTATATAAAGTGAATATTCATAATGACAATAATATGTAAAATTCCCACATAAGTGCCCAACTAGAGAAGAACAAAAAGCTACAGAACTGCAGAAATCTTTAGATCTTTATGAATGATGGCGGGGAGGGATACATGGCAGGAATGGTGAGTGTCAACAATGCCATTTTACACATCCATAATGGTGACCATGAGCATCACACCAAAAGCATTAGCAAGATGATAGAGAAAACCGTTGTTGGATGTCCTTGTCATACTAGTTGTCAAACCACATGGTAAAACAAGAATAATTTCAAAAAGGATGTTGTTGGCAATTTATACATTTCATTCTGAAACCATTAGGGACAAAACAGAAACATGTGTATACAAAAATACTATGTATTATAAAGGTAGCCTTGAAAACCACTAGTAAGTGTTGGAGTGTAGGTGAGTAGAGCATGATTTTAGCATCTATGAGACCCAGGATGATTGATGAATGAATAAATGAATGAATGAATGAATAATAAATAAATAAAATTGAGTGTAATTGTGCACACCTATAATACGAACACTTGACAAGAAGAGGAAGAACTCGAAACAAACAAAAAAATTTCAGGGCAGCCTGGGCTAAGTAGAGACAGGTAGATAAATAAATAGACTGGTAGTTAGATAATAAATAATCATTTAAATGACAACTGAGCACTTCATGAGTGGTATTGGCACCTTCAGCCATCTGACTGAGAAAGAAATGCCAAGCTTTTATATCACACCATGCACAAACAAGTCAAAATGTCTTAACTATGTGAATAATGAATGAACGGTTAGAAACTGTTATGGAACGCTCCTATCCATAACACAAGTTTTTCTAAAGTGTATTAAATAGAGAAGATGAAAGATTGATATTTAAACATTGTGTAGTTACAATAAAATGATAAAACTATGCATTAAAGCTTGGTGATTATAATTAAGAGAGAAAGGAAAGAAAATGAAGTCATCAAATAGAAAGATGGCTAAACTAATGAAGAACAGATTTCCAAAGAGAGATGTAACAAAATAACTGAAAAGATGTTTATCCTCCTCGCCAATCCAGGACGTGCCATCATGAACTGACTACCCTTCTGCCACAACAGTGTCAAAGATGTGGAGGTTGAGCTCATTCATGAGGAGCAAGACAGTGAGGAGGTCACTCAAAGTCATATTTTATCCATCACATCTAGTGACTTCTTCTAAAACAGTGGTTCTCAACCTTCCTAAAGCTGAGGCCCTTTAATACAGTGCCTCATGTTTTAGTGACCCAGGTATAAAATTATTTTCTTTGCTACTTCATGACTACAATTTTGTTACTGTTATGAATCGTAAATATTTTTTGGAGATAGAGGTTTATTAAAGGGGTTGCAACCCATAAGTTGAAAACCACTGCAAGTCTCTTCCAGGATTGCTCATATTTCCTCCCAACAAATACAACCCCTCACATCTGAAAAGGTATTACTATTCTTTTTTCTTTTATCTTTTTTTATTTTTCAAGACAGGTTTTCTCTGTGTAGCCCTGGCTGTCCTAGAACTCACTCTGTAGACCAGGCTGGCCTCGAGCTCAGAAATCCTCCTGCTTCTGCCTCCCAAGTGCTGGGATTGAAGGCATGCGCCACCACTACCTGACTGGTATTACTATTCTTGCACTTATCAACTAATACCATTTTTTTTTGCCAACTAGCTTATTTTATGTAAAATTATATATTTAAATTTATATAAATACATATAAAATTATTTATATAAATTATATTCTTTCAGTTTGTATTTGTCCCCTTGGTACAAGCTTTATTTTGAATCCTTATTTATGGAGTTTTGCATTGCTCAGGCTCTCTGATCTCTGATAATCATATCAGCATACATATATCCGGTTTCCTGCTGAGGTCATTGGCAGGACTCCTCCGGGAGTTATAGAGAGGGTACCATCAAGAGCACTGTTGCAAGTCTTTTGGTGACTGAATATAGATTACACATTCATTATGTGTTTGTCTATAAGGCAAAACACTGGCGGAGGAACTTTTTCTATTTTTTTTTTCATGAGGAGATGTGTCGAAATTTTCAAAAATGGTTTCTTGAATCTCTGTGTCTTCTAGTGGTCATATAGGTATTGATGATAGAGATGGAGATGGAGATGAGATAGAGACAAAGTTATTTCTTGGTAATATCAGTCCTTAAGTGTGTTTGAGGCCCTTTAAGCAGGACCTTGGTGAAATATCTGGTGAAGACTTTTAGTCATTTTTCTATTGGGTTTTTCGAATTTCTTAATTTTTACTTTCCTTGTTAAATATATGTGTCATGAATATCTACTCTCACCCAGTGAGTTGTTTGTAAATTTTCTTTTCTTTCGTACTTGCTGTTTAATTAGGATATACCCACCTTTAATTTTTAAAGTTTGATCATTTGAACAGGGATTTCCTGTAATTCAATTTATCCTTTCTTTTTCTTACAGCTCTTACTTTTGCTACTCTTAGTTCTGCCTCCTCCAAATTGACATAGATGCTATATGATTTTTCATCTTGTCTGATTTTGAAAAAGCAATAAAAATGTAGAAGATTGGCAAATGTCAACTGTAGCAAGAGCTAGTTTAGATATACTTCTCAGCATAATTTTAGCATTTGAGTTAGTGCTTCCTTATGACGGACATTGCAGGGACAGACGCTTCAGTCCCACTTAGCATTTTAATAATCAACTGCCTTTGACCCCAGAACTCCTAACTGTAGTAAGTAGACATATGCAGAAGGCATTAGTTAAGCCTTCAAAAATGATACTGTAGTTTGTCTGTAGATTATTGTTTATTATGGGACAAATGAGGATAAGGTAGTCATCTTTAGTGTCACCCTGAAAAATGGCTTGTGGCCTCAACTGACATGAGCTGGTAAGCCCATCCCCCACACCATTATAAACACTTTATATCATACATTTTATCTTTCTTGTTTTCTTAGATTAGGAACAGAAATGTGATAAAAGGTATTTTTCTTAAAAATAAGATTATTTTCTTATTTTATTTCTTTAAAAAAAAGACAGCCTTTCCCACCCTAATTATTAGAATTGTTTTTCCTTGGAGTTCACAGATTTACAAGTTCTAGGAGATTCTAAATCTGTCTCTCAAATCATGCAATGTTGAGTGCCTGTGTTTCTTGTGGGACATTCTGCCAAATAACCAGCTACAAGGAAATAATGATCTGCTTGTGTATGTCTGTGTGTGCTCTTTTTTTTAAATTTTGATCAAATAAAACATGAAAACTATAACCAACATTTAAAAATCAATGGAATGAGCTAAGAGAGCGATTTCATTCTCTGTTATTTTTACTTTTATAATTACTTTTATATGACTCGTATGTACTACATGATGATGACAAAGTGTTACAAAAATAAATGTATTTGGTATATTATGGAAGAAGATGGGTTTCCTTATTCTTCTAAGGGTTTGAAAATAAATTATATTAACTTGTCTCATTCTTCTTGAGTAATATGTCATGTATGTATTTTCCTTTTTAAAAGAATTCCTCTTTGCTGTTTTAATGTTGTTTGTCATTTAAATAGTTCCCAACTGCTCTCCATGTCTACTCTCTTCTACAGCTGGACTATTCTGTGTATTTCCAGTCATGTCTCACTACACTCTTATTTTGTGTGTATATTTTATGCTTTCTATATTGATTAACTGAATGGATTACCAACTCCTGGAATCAAAAATACAGAATATCTTAATCAAACATCTTTCAGACCTGGTTGACCCTACTTCTTTAGTACCAACTACATCCCCGTATACAAACCTTAATAACTACCTGTCTTTGCCCATGATATGTGCCTCTACTTTGAGCCTATATTCAAATGATTTTCTCTGCTTTGTAAATCCTCTTTTCCTGGTCCTTAATGAGCCCCCAAGCCAGCCTGTCAAAGCTAACCTCTGAATGCTCTCGCATTTATCACTCATCCGTATCTGTACCCAAGAGTCCCGCAGAGAACCTGAGTTTTCCTTTGCATTAGACGTCTATCAAATTCTCCCACTTGACCATCCAGCCATTCGTTTCATGAGGAGTATTAAGAACCTACACCTGGGAAGAGAATTCACTGGTAGCACTTGTCTAGCATGTTTGAGGACTTAGATTCAAATTCCAACATTGGAAAAGAATCCTAGTACCAAGAAGACCAAGTCCACTTAAAATTTCATTTTATTTTATTTTTTGAATATGGCATTATTATTGTTGTTATTTTATTTACATCCCAAATGTTGCTCCCTTTCAGGACCCCCTGGCAAAATTCTTTCCCCAGTCTCCCCTCCCTTTCACTCTGAGAGTGTGCCCTCCCTCTCCAAGCATCCTCCCTCCCTGAGGCATCAAGTCTCTACAAGATTAACCATATCCTCTCCCACTAAGTCCAGACAAAGCAGTCCTCTGCTACATATGTGCTGAGGACCTTGGACCAGCACATGTATGCTCTTTAGTTGGTGGCTCCATCTCTGGGAGCTCCCAGGGATTCAGGTTAGTCAACACTGTGGGTCTTTTTATGGGATTACCATTCCTTCCAGTCCCTTCAATCCTTCCCCTAACTCTTCCATTGGAACCTCCAATCTCAGTCCAATGCTTGGCTGAGAATATCTTCATTTGTCTCAGTCAGCTGCTGGTAGAGCATCTCAGAAGACAGCCATGCTAGTAGCTAGGTTCCTGTCCGCAAGCACAACATAGCATCAGTTATAATGTCAAGGTTTGGTGCCACACATGGGATGGATCCCAAGTTGGGCCAGTCACTGGTCAGACATTCCTTCAGTCTCTGCTCCATTTTTGTCCCTACATTTCTTATTTTGAATAATAACTGACTAAATTCCTATTCCTGAAATTACATCTGTTCTATAAAGACAGAGATAAATGACTATATCACTTCAAATTAGCAGTGTAAAATATATAGAAAGTAGAAGTGAGGAGATGTAAAAGTAATGGTGAAGGAATGTGTATTGCATCATTAAGTGATGATCAGGCAAGAATTGCTCACTGAAGTGCAGTTGAGAGATAAGTATGTTATTCACAGTAGCACTGATGGCCCTTGAAGAGTTTCTGCATACTTCCACAAGAGATAACAGAATCACATGCAAACTTCTAGTAGAACATTTGACTTCCTAGAAATCACACACATTTCTTTAAAATATGCATTTATATTCTGGATTTATGTAAAGAAGACCAATCCTTAAAAGTTTAAACTAATCAGTAGTATTAGTGGATTTTCTCACAGATGGCATTCACAGTGTTCAGTTACACTGCAACAATGGATCAGATGGCCTTTGAGGATTGCTGTAGAAGGGGGCAGGACTTACAGGGGTGCATAAGTAGACAAATTCTGGGTCTTCCTCTGGCTGCTCTTATAAGAAACCTATTCTAGTTTTGGAGTGCAATAAATAAATAAATAGATAGATAGATAGATAGATAGATAGATAGATAAATAAATAAATAAATAATAAAAACAAATCTAAGTGTGTGTAGTCTCTCCTTTTCAGTGGTTACCAAAGCCCAGTAATAAAACAGCCCAGTACTGTTGGCAGTACTGAAAGGTAAGAGGACCATGGTCAACTCTGAAAATCATGTGTCTTCTCTTGTAGCAGGTTCTTCTTCGTGTGATGGAAAGAGCCAACTCCTCCTCCAACCAAAGAACAGAAAGTTCTCAAAATATGACCAGATCTAAATCTTAGTATGGTAAGAGAAAGAATCCATGCAAAGATGCTCGACTCTGCTTATAATCAAGAAATCAGCTAGAAAGCTAGAGTCTGGAGAAAGTCAGTGCCGAGTTTTAACCTACTTTCTTAGTTTGTGTTAGTCCTAAATTCAGTATTGCTCATTTGATGTTAGCACAAACGGGATAAAATGGAAGGCTTTTTAAAATATTTAAAATCATTCTCTCTTTTTTTTTGATGTGTTTCTCTATTAGCCAGCTACCTTTCACGTAAAGCCTAAAATGGTTCATTTTAGCCTCCAAACAGAATTCTTCCTGTGATTCTTCATGAAACTCGAGACGGTTTTCTACAGGACCAAGATGTCTGAAAACCAACCATTTCCAAAATTGCATCATTAGAAGTCATTCAAATGAGATTTTTGAAGCAATTTGAGAGAATTTTTAGACATCAGAGAATTGGAGATTTTTTTTTTTGGTATCTCCTATATTTTTCCTTTTCCTTTCATTCTGCTATTGAGTCATCAGGTTTGCTCACATCCTGAATTAATTCCTTTCATTCCTCCTCTGTGCTGAGGCAATCTGTATAATTGTGAGCACATCGTTATTCATTTTCATTTTTTCAACTGACTGAAACTCAGTTTGGGAGCCAGTTGCCAGCCTGCATGTACTCCAAGTTCTCAGCTGTACGAATTCTAACTGGTATATGATGTTGTAATTATGATTTACAGCTCCTGATTCTGCAGCATGTTGCTTAGCTACGAAGTCACCCTCCTTACACTGTCATCTATACTTCCATTTTGCGCAGTTTCTTTTCCACAAAGGCTATCATCTGGATGCCCTTCATTGAAACTCTCATCCTTGCGAAGCAAAGTGCCTAATTTTGATCAAACATTATTTCCTAAAAGAGGTGACACTAATCCGTGGAGAAACGTGTCTAGTCATCATAAAGAACTCATGATTTCAGAAGTGTACGCTTATGCCACGCCTGATACTGAGCAGTGCTATACAGTGTCCCTATGAAGTGATACATGCACAGGCCTGATTTCACTCTTAAGAGTAAGACACTTCCAGACACTTTTAGAATGCAACTGTAATGCACTGATTATAGATCGCATTTTTAAATGACTGACTCATAAAAACCAATTCTTCTCAAACTCAGCGATATGTGTGACATTTAATAACATTTGCTTTTCCTCCATAAATGCTAAAGGATTTATGGTCTTTTTGTTTTCCCTTGTATAGTTTCCAGGTTTCAGGTATAAGTGAAATTCATGTATATTAGGTAGTATGTTTGTGTTGTATAGTCATAAAGAAGACTAAACGATGATAAAACAAAATTTCATTAAATGTTATAATATGTATGCTGCTATATCATTAAGGGGTTGATCGTATGATTCAGATCTACAGTAGTGTCAGGAATTTATATCAACAGGAGATTGCGTAAGGACAAAGGAAGTTGCAAGGCCAGAGAATACAAAAGTATAAAATTGTCTGTGAATGAAATGTAAGATGCACAAAGACAGGGTGGTAGTAATGGTAAGTCATAATTTTACACAGTGGCAAATAGAGGAGGAAGTTTAGAAAGTTTCTAAATTGTGAGATAGCTCAGCTGGTAACGAAGCTTGCTAGATAAGCCTGACGATGAGAGTTCAATCCTCAGAACTGGTCCCTCACAGGTGTCCTCTGACCTCCACGCATATGTAGTGGCGTGTGTGCATATTAAAGCTAAGGAATTTGGTTTAGTTTTAAAAGCTTATCTTTTCAATTAATTCAGTTACTTAAAAACTTTTATACAGTGTATCTTGATCATATTTTCTCATCTCACAACTCCTCCCAGATCCTCTCTACCTCCTTATTCAAATGTATGTTCTCTCCTCTCTCTGTCTCATTCTGTCTCTCTTTGTCCCTTCCCCTCTTGTTCTCACTCTATTCTTTAAGAAGCAAAAACAAAAATCAAAGTAACTGAATGACCAACAAGACAAAAAAAGCCGATAAAACAAACAAACAAACAAAAATCTGTATAAAATAATGTAGTTCATACAGGTTTTGTCATCGGTCTTGCCCCGGAGTGTGCTTGATATACTGAGTGACAGCCCATTGGAGAAAACCAATGGATATCAATTGCCAGTATCTGGGTTAGAGGTGGGAACCCTATGTCTACTTCTCTCCCTCAACGTTAGGACCCCATCTGGTTTGAACCTGTGTAGGTCTATGCATGCTGCCACAGTCTCTAGGTTCATATGTGCCTCGGTCCTGTTGGATCTAGAAGACATTTTCCTTGCACTGGTCAAGAACTGAGACAACATAGGTCATGGGGCTCAGGAATACATAATAAATAGTATGTTATTCTGTCAAAGGAGCATTAGCAATAAGATTTAATTATCCTTATTTTTTTTTTAGTGTATTTTGTCTACATATATGTATGTGTACCTTGTATACAGGGCTCACACACTCCAAAAGAGGGTGTCAGGGCCACTGAAAATGGAGTGACAGAAAGTTGTGGGCCACCACCTGAGTGCTGGGAACTGAACCAGTGTTCTCTGAAAGAGCAGCTAGTGCTCTCAGCTGCTAAGAAATCTTTCCAAGTCAAGTTACGCGCGCACACACACACACAGAGATTAGGAAGGGTTAAAAATGATGTTTTATATGTTATCTGAAGATTGTGTACTCAGTGAGGTCAGGTGAGTTGATGAAATGGTTTGATAACCTGACATGTTAATTTTTTACATTTAGAAATGGGCAGTGGTGGCTCATGCCTTTAATCCCAGCACTTGGGAGGCAGAGGCAGGTGGATTTCTGAGTTTAAGACCAGCCTGGTCTACAGAGTCAGTTCCAGGACAGCCAGGGCTACATAGAGGAACACTGTCTTGAAAAACTGGAAAAAAATACATTTAGGATACACTTTACCACCCC